>OZ007575.1:45400151-45417651 GCA_963931925.1 Onchidella celtica | reverse complement strand
TGGAGTCTTTAACTAAGATTTTTCGATGCGGTTTTGAATGTACTTGAACACATGTTACGAAAATCGACTTTTCGAATATTTGAGTTACTCCAGTATTAGGAAAGGTGACGATTTGTAACTGAGATTTTGAGGCAGTGGTTGTTTGCTCAACATTTTCAGGAAGTAATGTCTCAGCTGTTGACCTATGTTGTTTTTTAGGTTTTCAACATTAAGTTACACAAAATGCCGAGGTGTAGTTTCCACAGAGGCGAGGAGACCACACACTTTTCATAATTATCAATTGTGACATGCCACATAAGTGGCCTTGCCCTCAGCATCCGCTGTGCCCCGCTATTTTACGGAAATGACATAATAATATGAAGGAGTAAACACTTTTTGCCTCTATGGCGGTGAGAAACGGAGAGGAACGGATGCTGTGGTCAAGTAAACAGAGCTTTTTGCCTTTTCATACGTCATTTTCCGTAAAATTACGGAGCGGAGAGGATGCTGTGGGCAAGACCACTAACGATGAGCCGATTTCTTGGCTGGTGTGCGAGGGCTCCCCACAATCGAGTCGCAAATGCGAATGGACAAACTTTATTGATTTCTCGTGGTGCTCTAAACTAGGCACTCACTCGTCGGCGACCTGACGACCTGCAAGGATGGAGCCAAAATTTCTTATAGACCGGGGCCCCCCAGAAGCCAATTCAACCGACGGCCTGGCGACCTGAAGACACGGAGCCAAAAGCCTTATAGTCTGAGGCCCAGGAGAAGCCAAAAGAACTCAATCGACGGCCTGAGGACCTGACGACACGGAGCCAATAGCCTTAGTCTGAGGTCCACGAGAAGCCAAAAGAACTCAATCGACGGCCTGACGACCTGAAGACACGGAGCCAAAAGTCTTAGAGTCTGAGGCCCCCGAGAAGCCAAAAAAAACTCAGCCGACGGCCTAGTGACTTGAAGACATGGAGCCAATAGCCTTAGAGTCTGAGGTCTCCTAGAAGCCAAAAGAACTCAGCAGGCCACCTGACGGGCCTTCAAAGCCACGTCTAATAATTCAGAAGTTTTGAGTTTGAGTTTCGAGAAAGCACGTCGACACGATAAAGGTGACATTGTGCTAGGAAAAAAGCAGAGGCGATAGAGAGAATAGAATAGACAAAAGAAGACCAGACCAGAAGTGCCCAACAACCATCCGCCAACAATACAGAAGAAATGTAAGCTCCAGCAGAACAAACAATCACCACAAATGCTACAGTAAAAACAATAGAAGCACGCCTTGGTGTGAAAAAGTATACTTGCATCAGAAAGCATTGAAAAATGCACAGAAAACGACACAAAAAACGATACGAACAAATAAAAAGTCATTTAAACCATTAAAAAAAAAAAAAATTTAATTGTATAAAGATTGAATTGCGAATGAAGGCACTAGTTTCCATGATCTGGGATTTCTGATTTACGCGCTACCTTTAGAACTCCTGATCTTCTTTATTTTGTTGGTTCTTTTCAATGTCTTTCTCATCTTTCCATTCTTATTCTTCGCCTTGTCATTAAGTTCGTTCTTTAAACTGACTTGTTTTTTTCATTCACTTTTTTCTGTGTAATTTTTCTTGCTATTATATCTGATCATGAAGGCGGGCAGGAGGTTAGGCAGATATAGATACAGTCAGAAGGCTGGTCGGTCCGACGGATGGATAGATAGATAGATAGATAGATAGATAGATAGATAGATAGATAGATAGATAGATAGATAGATAGATAGATAGATAGATAGATAGATAGATAGATAGATAGATAGATAGATAGATAGACGGACAGACAGACAGACAGACAGACAGACAGACAGACAGAAAGACAGACAGACAGACAGACAGACAGACAGACAGACAGACAGACAGACAGATAGATAGATAGATAGATAGATAGATAGATAGATAGATAGATAGATAGATAGATAGATAGATAGATAGATAGATAGATAGATAGATAGATAGATAGATAGATTCCCTCACGTCCACAGCTCTCTGTATTATGCCCAAGAGCTCACCCTTAATTACGTCCGGCTCACCTCTTGACCTTCATTTTATTTACCGGAGAAAACTTGCGTGGTCAGATTGAGCATTTCTACATTCATGGCAGGCAGCCATAGATCGTGTTAATTCAATCATACATTCACATTTATAGCATCCTTGTAAATATCGCCGTGCCACTTCACAACATAGACAGCCCTATAGCATCCTTGTAAATCCCCCACTTCCTCTTGAAAGCATAGCCTGTGCTCGAATAAGGCTTCGATTTTTGTCTGTGTCTCCCTGACTGTCTGTCTCGTTGGCAAATAATTGCATACACAATAAATGAAATACACATAGATTTTAATGACAACAGACAGAGATGCAAGCAGTCAACGTTTTTCCTGACCTATGAAGCAATGTTTTATAACTGTTTTATGTTAATCTTTTGTTGTTGTTGCTTTGTTGCTAGAATTTTTGTTGTTGTAATTATTATTGTTTCATTGCTGCTACTGTGGTTTGTCTAAGGAGACCTGATGAAGGACAGTGCTTTAAAATGAGAGTTCTGGAGAAAAGGGCTTTTCACACTAGCCATGCGTGTAAATAATCTCACCAAAAAATATATAATATGATTATATTTAGAGTGGCAGCAAGCCTTGAAGCAAAGTCGAAATCTGTTAGCAAGAAAAAGCTGCACATTGCAAAGCCTTCGTGTAAAAAATAATACAGAAACGATGCAATAAAACACAAAGGAGAAGGTAGACAAAATTCGCTTTCCGTCGAAAAAATATTAATCGGGCAAAAAATTGAAAAAAAGTATGTAGAGAAGAAGAAACAAATAAAGAAATTGTAAAATGAGGCTTTGCAGCAGCACTTTTTCTGTCTTCAGAATAAATTTTTAACGAAAAACTGCTACATTTTTTTATTTATTTATTTATTTGGAAATCAGGAATAATTACACCTCTGTCGGAGGAGTATCTATACGGAAACGGAGTAAAATATATGAAACATGAGAGAGACATAAAAGTCAGTGTCTAGGCCCCGCTTCAGTACGATTCAAAACAACATTTTTGGTCAGATGCCAAACATAATTATCACTATACGAGAACAAAATAATGCCAAAAAAATCGATTGAACTGGTGTAGGATTTCAGGAAGAGAGCGTTAAAACTAAATAAGTTTTAAGAGTTCGTCTTCCTGCTGTGGGCAAAACAATGAAGAAGAAAATATTACAGGAAACTAAAAATGCAAAATTAATTACTTATTTAATTAATGATATCATTTTATACATGCAAAACACAGATTTTTACAGAAGGATTCCTTGTCAGTCCTAGGCACATGAAACCTGGATTGAGCGCTGCTTTGAACAGAAGCGACAAGATCGTGCCTATCAATAAATTATCCGTATTTTAAGAAAACCGGGGGAGAAAATGTCACATCGAAACACATGGAACCCTCTAGCCATTGACCAGCATTCAGCGATATAAACGATTTGCGTGTCAAAAATTATGGTCCTTCCTGCCCCCGACCTTATATTTATTTCATGGGCGTCAGAAAAGAAAAAAAAACAGTCAATCGGAAAATAGTCAAGTGCACGCAAAAAGGTCATGCAGAAAATAAGTCATACGGGAAAAACAGTCAAGTATTAGCAAAAAGATCGTACAAAAAATACGTCATAAGGGGAAAAAAGAGTCAAGTATTGGCAAAAAGATCATGCGGAAATTAGGTTATATAGGAAAAAGAGTCAAGTTGGGAAAAACGTCAAGCGGAAAAATTAGTTTTATACAGCTCAGGGCCTCGCGAAGTCTAAATTCGGCACTGGTTACGTACCGTATCCCCAAAGATACGCTGGACCATAATCAGTCTGTTCTCTCTCTCTCTCTCTCTCTCTCTCTCTCTCTCTCTCTCTCTCTCTCTCTCTCTCTCTCTCTCTCTCTCTTTCTTTTTCCCTCTCTGGTTGTTTTATTTTTTTAGTTTTTCTCTCTATCTACCCCTAATCTATCTGCCCTACGTCCCATCACACTGTGCCCTGACATCCCCTACACGGGAATTGTCTCTCGCCTTGGCCCAATCCAGCAATCCTCTCCGCTACACTTTAAAATCTACAATCAAGACGTCCCAACAAAGCACTAGTTCTCAACTCTTTCCGGGATATCACCCTCTTAGGCTCCAAATTTTCTGTAATTGCACCCCCCCCCCCTCCCCTTTCCCCCTTTTCCAAAACAAACCCCTACCCCAACCCAACAGAGATACATTTCACAAGGAGACACACTACACACAAATGACGATGTTAAGCTTTTCAAAGCTTCGTCAATGACAATGGGCGTCTTGGTTATTCATTATACAACAGCAAACATTCTTTATCAAATGCACTACAAAAAAAAATACGCCTTTTCTGTTCATAAAACTCATTGATCTTCACGGGCTGTTCAACAACTCAGTAACTGCCCTTTGTATGCATTTGTAGGACTTTTTCCCCAAATCGTCCTCCATTCGTGTTTTCGCCCTTCCCCCGCAACCACCCTGTTTATCATTTTCTTGATTCTTTGTTTTCGCACCCCCCCCCCACCCGCACACTCCCAAAATCAAGATTGCACCCAGGAGGGGCGATGCCGCCCACTTGCAGAACTACTGCCTCTTCAGCCCATCTAGCAATTCCTTCCCGCAAACAGTTTCAAATCTGCAATCAAGCTGTCGCAACAAAGCAACATTGAGATACTTCGGGGGAGGCGGAATCCACGTATAAACAAACCTTCAACATGTCAGACCAACATGATCTGTGGCCAGGATAAGCGCTTGCCCCCCTCAAGAAAGGAAGAATTATTGTGCGTGAAATCAGACGCAGTCCAATGTCTTCTATCTAAGACTGTTTCGATAGAAGCATTTTTCTTGTTGTTGTTGTTTGCTACCTTCTTCAGTCTGAGTCAAAACTGACGGAAAGGAGAGGAAATGAAATAATTTTTTTCTTTTTGGGTCCATCTGTGTGAGTGCATAGGCCTGGGTAATCATTTGATGAGGAACCTGAACTGAAGCCAACATACCCTTTTTTGTTGTTGTTTTCGTTTTCGCTTCCAACAACATCTATTCAAACGAGGGGAAACTGCTGGAGATTTTCTTTTAGGATTCAATTCCCCCCGAAAGCGATGAAGATACCTCAGGAAAAGTGGACACGTGGATAAGAAATTTGTTTCTGGGCGAAAGATCAGGTCAAGGGCCATTTATAATAACGCGCGTACGGTTCGACGGTGTCTGTTGGGGGGGGGGGGTCGACGTCAGCGTATATAATGGTGTGTGTGTGTGTGTGAGGGGGGAGGGGAAGAAGAGGTCCAGGGAAAGTACGCATGATTTTCAATGGTGGCAATGCATTAACAAGTTTGGGTTTGTATACTTTTTTCCCCCAGCAAATTAAGTTGTTAGACCTGGTAATTAACATGATCGTCTCTAATGAAACATTCAAATTAGTTCATGGAATGCCAAACTCCATTCCAAGTTTTCAAACACCAAGAAGGCCTTATCATTGAATTCAGCATTCTAATGACCGTACCCTCGTACAAAGGGGGGGGGGGTGAGGGAGGGAGGGAGGGGGGAGAGGGTGAGGCCAAGAACATGAAAATTGAACCGGAAAGGGGGGGGGGCCGGGAGTTTGAGTTTGAGTTTGAGTTTGGGTTTGTCGGCGTGTCGGCACGTTAACGGCTCTCTTGTGCCTTTCTCATGCTATTTGGGTACTTTATTTGTGTCTTGGTATTCAGAACTTCATCAGTTTAAATTTCACGAATAGAATTAAATAGATAAGTAAAAATTTTAGGACTGTACAGTAGTCCTAGGGACATTGGTAAAATTCTCAAAAGTTTGTTTTGTAGAGTTTAAGTTTGAGTTTGAGTTGTATAAATGTATTTAAAAAATTTTAAACTGTAGATCTTAGCCTCTTTCAAGAAGGGTAAGACATGCTGTGGGTCCGAACCTATTGGGGAGGGGGGGGGGGGTCAAAAGTATCCGGCATCGAAAGTACGTACTTTTTTTTTAATATTCCCTCATTCTGCTTTACCAGACAGAAACAGAAATATTCCCGCCTGTTCCTATCCGTACTATGTGGGAGGTATTTACTAGAACTGATAACGCTGCAGCTTGGCTGGCCTAGCTTTGTATCAGCAACTTTACTCCACCTATCATTTCCCTGTATCCCACACATCAGATCGGACCTCATTCTATTAATTCTGTTTATAGTTCGTTTATTGTTGTTGTTGATGTTGTTTTTACTTTAGCGTGTAATCCAAGCAGAAATTGAGATTTCAAAAAATAATGAGGAGTTTGAAGACGAAAGAGAAATGCCAAAACATCGCAAAAAAACAAAAAAGAAAATGTCAAAATAGCAAAAAGAAAAGGAACATTTCGCTCAACTTGACACAGCGCTTCGCACCAGATTGATGCGAGAAACGGACACATGATGGATGGGTTTCCCCTGTTGAGGTGGTTAGAGATACCCAGATTTAGATGTTTAAAAAAGATGCTTCTAAACAAGCCAGATGTGCACCCGTTATTCTTTACACCACCGTTTCCTGCCCCCGTTCTTTCGCTTGGTAGACATAACAAATGGATAAAATAATAAGGGAGTGGTTATTTGTTATTCTGGCCGGGTGAGCATTCTAACATGTTAAAGCACCGTAGTGTAATTACAAAGCCGAAAAGAGAAAACACTGAGTTGTATTCACCGTTCACCTGTGGCCAATAATGTAAACTACCAAGGTCCCCTAACTACAGTCTTTTTAAGACAACACGGTATTCTGGCCGGGAACAGAAATCGGAAACGGACAAGACACTTTTATTGTTGTTGCTGTTGCAATTAACCAGCATCAGAAAGTCCTGATAATTTTTTTTTTTACACTGAAAATCTGATCCGAACTTTATTCTTAACACTGTCTTATTCTCGCCATAATTATAATAAACCAGCCAACCCAAGCAAGGTAAATTACAAATTCTTTGTACCAAGCCCAGCTGTTTCTCTAGATCTAGGTTTCTAGGCCACGTCAGTAACGGTATCTGGATCCGGTGCAGAGACCGACAGACCTGAGTGTTGCACCACAATAATTCCATGCAAAATGCATAGATGCGATAAAGTTGATTCTCGACCAGCAATGTTTTAAGAGAGACGAAGATCGAAATTTCCAATCTCACTTTTCTCAGTTGCTTAAACTAAAATTACTCTCTCCCTCTCTCTCTCTCTCTCTCTCTCTCTCTCTCTCTCTCTCTCTCTCTCTCTCTTTCTCTCTCTTTCTCTCTCTCTCTCTTTCGGCTAAAAAAGCCGTGAATAAATAATATTTAAGACTGGACATTGTCCAATGTGAAAAACACCTAGCCTAGTTTGTCTGAAAGAAATGGGTCTTCAGATGGCGTTTGAAAGAACCAATGTCATTAATTTCCCTGGTTGTCTTTGGAAGAGTGTTCCAGATGGTAGGGCCAAGAAATGAAAAGGACTTTTCTCCTACGGTGGACAGATTCATTTTAGGTACTTTCAATTTTGTAGTGTCAGATGATGATCTTAGTTGACGAGATGGAACATAGTAATCAGTTAAATCAACTAGGTACGATGGAGCAGTATTATTGACACATTTGTGACAAATGGATGACAATTTGTACATTATTCTTTTCTCGACTGGCAGCCAGTGCAAACTCTGCAGAAGTGGCAGTGCTGAATCTCTTTTCTTTTTCTTCAAAACAAGTCTCGCTGCATTGTTTTGAGCAATTTGGAGTTTTCTAATATTTTTTTGTGAAATTCCAGCCAAAAGGGAGTTGCAATAGTCAAGCTTTGAAAGTACAAAAGAATTTACTAAAACAGCCGCAGTTTCAGTTGAAATAAGATGTCTGATTTTACCAATTTTCCAGATTTCCATGTATAGAATACGAATGAGGTGACTAACCTGAGATGACATAGAAAGATTTGAATCAATGTAAACCCCTAGGTTTTTTTTTTTTTTTGAAATTTCTATTGAATTAGTGCCAATTATCATCTCAGTTCTGTCCACTTCTTGCAGAACCCGCTCACGGCCTAATAAAATAACCTCAGTTTTATCCTCATTTAGTGTCAGTTTGTTTTGGTTCATCCAGCTTTTAATTTCTGCAGAAGGCTGTCAACATCGCATGGCAAGGCAGAACTGTAGAGCTGGGTATCATCAGCATAGAGATGATATTGTAAATTAAATTTCTTTATTTCATGTACAAGTGGAATAGTATAGATAGTAAACAAAATAGGACCAAGCACTGAGCCTTGTGGTACGCCATACTGAAGCGCATAAGAAAAAGATCTTATTTTGTTGGTTACAACAAATTGGTGGCGATTTGACAGGTAAGATTCGACCCATTTAAGGGCGACCCCTCTGATTCCAAACGATGTTTCTAGCCTTCTGAGCAGGATTTCGTGATCGATGGTGTCGAACGCTGCTGATAGATCCAACAAATTTAGCAGAGTAATATTTCCAGAATCTGCCTTTACTAATATGTCATTCATGATTCTTAATAGTGCAGTTTCAGTACTGTGGTTACTTCTGTAAGCAGATTGAAATGGTTCCAACAGGTCATTATTTCTCAAATGACCCATTAGTTGTTGTAATATCACCTTTTCAAGGATTTTTGAAAGAAAAGGAAGGTTTGAGACGGGTCTATAATTTTTCAACATGTTTCGTAGCGGAACTGTTGTCAATACCAGTGATATTTCGGCAAAGAAGTGATGAAGGATGGACATACAGAAAGGGAAGGTAGTTGGCCCAAATGTCCCTGCCAAGGACGCAATAATCAATTGATAATAATCATTTGATAATTAATAATAATAATAATAATAAAATAATAACAAATATAATCATAATAATGACAATAATAATATGAGCTTTGCTATGGTACCAGACTTCAATCATTAGCAGGTAACTGGCCTGGCGCGTCCTTAGGACTTGCTTGTGCTATCTCCATTTCCTGAAAAACTGGAGATCTTTGAGTATGTAGAAGAGATATAACAAAATTAATGCGCACTTTGACATGTGTTTAAAATGCGCACTGGCACTCATCAAGCAATTTCACACCTCCGATTTATTCCAACCCCTTCTCATAATACCAAAGCCGCAAACGTTGAACACCGAATTTCTCAGTTGTGCAAAACGTGGAGTTGAAACAAACAAGACTTGGAGGTCGCATTGAGCAGGACTAGACATGTAAAAAGAAACACTGGCTTGGGCAAGATGCATTACATTCTCCACTGCCACTGCGTCATAGTGCTCTTTGAAATAAACACAATACATGTCCATTAAAGGTGTCTTTTGATTTGGGATGAATTAGCCTGCCATAGATAGAAAGCTATACAAAAAAAAAGTTTTTGTATACGGGGGGGGGGGGGGGGGGGGGGATTTCCAACATGCAAAATAAATGAAATTCAGTTTTTCTTTCTCATCGATTTTGAATGCAGTATTAACTTTTTGAGTTTCCCTGTGACAGAGTTTGTACCTTTTGTGATAAAAGCGAGACGTTAACTTTGGAGCGCCAAGTGCATTGTCCTGCTAATGTCGTGTACCGATCGTACGTTTGAATCTTGCATTGATGTGCCTGAGAAAATGGGACATTATTTCATAGAAAATTCAGTCGCTTCCAAGACGTTATTGTGCTCTACACAATGTATGCAGGTACAGGGATGAAATACGCCTGGTAATCATTGAAATGTCTTGCTCTTTGCCTGGGCTTCTGTTGTTGTTCTTGTTAAGGTTGCTTTGTTGTTGTTGTTGTTGTTGTTGTTGTTGTTGTTGTTGCTTTTTCTCACATTGTTGTTGTTGTTGTTGCTTTTTCTCACATTGTTGTTGTTGTTGTTGCTTTTTCTCACATTGTTGTTGTTTTTGCTTTTTCTCACATTGTTGTTGTTGTTTTTGCTTTTTCTCACATTGTTGTTGTTGTTGCTTTTTCTCACATTGTTGTTGTTGTTGCTTTTTCTCACATTGTTGTTGTTGTTGTTGCTTTTTCTCACATTGTTGTTGTTGTTGTTGCTTTTTCTCACATTGTTGTTGTTGTTTTTGCTTTTTCTCACATTGTTGTTGTTGTTGTTGCTTTTTCTCACATTGTTGTTGTTTTTGCTTTTTCTCACATTGTTGTTGTTTTTGCTTTTTCTCACATTGTTGTTGTTTTTGCTTTTTCTCACATTGTTGTTGTTGTTGCTTTTTCTCACATTGTTGTTGTTGTTGCTTTTTCTCACATTGTTGTTGTTGTTGTTGCTTTTTCTCACATTGTTGTTGTTGTTGTTGCTTTTTCTCACATTGTTGTTGTTGTTGTTGCTTTTTCTCACATTGTTGTTGTTGTTGCTGCTTTTTCTCACATTGTTGTTGTTGTTGTTGCTTTTTCTCACATTGTTGTTGTTTTTGCTGTTTTTCTTATTGTTGTAAATGTTCCTTATTGCTATTATTGCCGTGTTGTTGTTGTTGTTGTTGTTGTCTTAGAAGTTGTTCTTCCAGCTGCTGCTTTTGCCGTTGTTTTTGTTGCTGCTGCTGTTGCTATTGCTGCTGTCGTTGTTTCAGTGAAAAGAAATACCATGCAGCCTGAATTTTTTTCATGTCATAACCGGCGGTCAGTGCTCCATTAACCAGAGCTTGCATTAATCGATTGCAATCGACCGACTAGTAGGATGGTGGTGTCAGGACAGTTAATGTCAATAAGACCTCACGCACCAACCAACCAATTGGATCTCAATGAAAACTCAATGTCGACATATCATTCATTTAACAAGTTGGATCTCACTGGAAAACTCAATGTCGTGACATCATCATCCAACTAGTTGGATCTCAATGAAAATTTAATGCCGTGACATCATCATCCAATTAGTTGGATCTCAAGGAAAATTCAATGACGTGACATCATCATCTAACTAGTTGGACGTCACTGGATGAATCAATGTCGTGACATCATCGTCCAACTCGTTGGATCTCATTGCAAAACTAAGGGTCGTGACATCATCATCCAACTGGTTGGATCTCACTGAAATTCAATGTCGTGACATCACCATCCAACTCGTTGGATCTCACTGAAAACTCAATGTCGTGACATCATCATCCAACTCGTTGGATCTCACTGGAAAACTCAATGTCGTGACATCACCATCCAACTAGTTGGATCTCACTGGAAAACTCAATGTCGTGACATCATCATCCAACTGGTTGGATCTCACTGAAAATTCAATGTTGTGACATCATCATCCAACTGGTTGGATCTCACTGAAAACTCAATGTTGTGACATCATCATCCAACTGGTTGGATCTCACTGAAAATTCAATGACGTGACATCATCATCTAACTAGTTGGACGTCACTGGAAGAATCAATGTCGTGACATCATCATCCAACTAGTTGAATCTCACTGAAATTCAATGTCGTGACATCATCATCCAACTGGTTGGATCTCACTGAAACTCAATGTCAACTAGTTTGGCCGATCGAATATCGGCTGGTGCGTGGCTATTCCTAATGGAAAGCCTCCCTGAAACAAGGTCAAAGCGAATCAAAGAGTAACACAATCACACACATTACAAAGCTCAGCATACTTTTTCATTGACTGATCCTGATATTGACCTGTCTGTAGGGGGGATCTGTGTAAATCCCCTGTCTGTGACATAATGACACGCTGTGAAACCTGTGTGGGGTTTTTATTTTTATCTTTGTTGCCGATGTTATTTTACACAATAATAAAGCAGCCTTTTGGGTGAGTGTATCTCTGTCTGTCTATGGGATAGATGAACCTTTTCATCAGCATTTTTTTTTTAGGGTGTCTGAGTTTGAGTTTGAGTTTTTACGGCCCGTCGGCACGATAACGGCCACTTTGCGCCCTCCACGGTCTGTTTGGGTGCACGGTCTTTATTTATGTTTGGTATCCAGAGCTTTTAAGTGTAAACATGGAATTAAATACATTCATAAAAATTTTTTCACTTTGGTAAAATTCTCAAAAATTGTTTTGTATAGATCTGGAAAAAGTTTTGTAAATGGGTGTAAAAGTTTTTAAATCAAGTTGCAGATCTTTGCCTCTCTCAGAAAGGACAGGATGCGTTGCAGGTCCACGTCAGAAAATAATTCTTTCATGGATCCGCAGGCATAGTGTCTTCTTCGGATATGCATGAAGTCTGCACCAAGCCTAATTAATTAGAGACGAGGAGAAAGCTGCATCTTTATAAAACCCAAGCGTGCACCAGCCAGCCGATGTTTGCAGTGGCCGGTTAGTTGGATAATGACGTCACGCCATTGAGTTTCAGCGAGATTTAACTACTCAACTTGTTCGGGAGGTCTCATTCAAGTGCGCCACCATCCAACTTTTGTTGAAGGGCAAAATCGGCTAATGCCTATCTACACTTACGGTCCTGTCATATTATATAAGCGGTATTTCACGCCTCGGTAGTTCACAGGCGACATTTAAGACGGTACAGCGTTCACGCCGTGCTCTGGTTTGATAAGACCAGTGAAAGTCTACTATAAGAAAGACCTAAGCATTGTTAACTTCTAGCGTGAACTCTCGCCGCGTGGAGTCCCGCTCGCCTCACAGGACTCTAGAGCTGTGATTTCATGTGTACGGAAACGGAAACGGCAACGGAGACACGGTGTTCTGAAGGCAAGATGTTCGCCTCTCATGCCGAGTCCCGGTTGGTAAAGGCATATTGGAATTTGGGGATTTTTTCTCATATTTTCCTGTCCCTGATCCTATGGCAGGTTAGGATCTAGCACCCAGCCTTCTCGGATAAGGGCGAAAAACTCGGGGCCACGTTAAAGATACCGTGGCAGTTAAAAGATGAGTAGACGAGACTGAACAAGGCCACTGACCGGGCAAAACACACAGAAAAAAAAACAAGAAAAATAAAAACCAGAAAAGTAATGTGTACCATAGACATAGATATACACTACTGAGCGGGTAGGACCCGTTACAGTCTACTTATCTAAGCATTCTTAACTTCTAGCGTGAATTCCCGTGGCATGGAGTCCCGCTGGCCTCACAGGACCCTAAGGCTGGTGGCACACTGAGCCAACTCCGCTCTGCCTCCGTTTTGACTCAGTGCTGGGGCCCCTATCCGCCTGCTGTCTCAAGACAGTTTTGAAGCGCTCGAACTGGTGAGACAGACATGTTTTAGGTTTCTCCGGTGCGCCAGGCCATATTTCTCCTTTCACTTAAGCATTGTCCACCCACTGCAGGATGTAGCCCCTCCCCCCCCTCCGACAATGCTTTCCATTCTCTTCTGTCTGTTGTTTGGCTCATCCATGTTGTTCCTCCTCTATGTGTAATGTCGTCCTTCCATCTTCTTCCTTGTCGTCCTCTTGTTCTTTTTCCTGTCCTTGGCTGCCATTCCGTGCATGCAGCGTTTTGTCCATCTATTGTCATTCATCCTTCCCGCGTGTCCGGCCCAATTCCTCTTTTGTTGTAGCAGGAATTCCACTACATCTTTTAGTTTTGTGCGCCAGATCATAGCCTACATGAAAACCAAAGACGAAACAGATTTATCTCAATGCGCGTCCAGCTTAAATGTCAGAGCCGTCTGAATATCATTATGGGCCCAGGCGAAATCCAAAATCCTACGCTTTTCCAGTTTCAGAAACCAAAATCCTTTGGGGCACCAGGGAAACTGCCCAGTATGCCCGCGCGCTAAGACGGCTCTGGTAAAAGTGCAGTTTTGCTTGGTGATTAGAAATGTGCCTACCTGTACAATTACGTAAATGTTCTTAGAAAATGCAACTTTGCAATAAGTTACAGTGGCCTATCTCTTATCTCAGCCATGTTAACATAGCAGTAAACAGCAGTAATAGACGCGCATGTCAATTAACCGCGCCCAGATGTTCATTCCAGACAAATCACGGTGGTTGTTTCCCATCAGCTATTTACGAGGCAGAAGTTTCGCTTCGACCTGTCACATGCAGGATTTTGTTGTTAATGAACGCACTCCCCCAACCCCTCCTTCATTATTTCAGCTGGGGGAGGGGAGGGGGTTTGAGAGGTCAATTTGCCATGGAATTTGGGGTAACGGTCTGACCTGGTCTCTGTAAGGTTTCAAATTCCTGAGTGTGTTATATTTTGTTGTTGTTGTTGTGAGTGATGGAAAGTGACAAAGATGATAAAGTTGACTTATTATGGTGATAATGACAGTTTTGATAGTACATGTAAACATAAAGACAAAAATATGCCAGTTTATTCCTACAGGTGCTCCTGATAATATCTGGTACTGTTGATTCGGCTCCTGCTGCTGTTGTTGTTGGCGCTGCTGCTGTTGCTGTTCTTGATGTTGTTGTTGTAGGTGGTAGTGGTGGCGCTGCTGCTACTGTTTTGTAGTTTTTGTTGTTGTTGCTGTTGTTATTGCTGCTGCTGTTGTTATTGCTGCTGCTGCTGTTGTTGTTGTTGTTGTTGTAGTTGTTGCTGTGTTGTTATGATTGTTGTGGTTGTTGTTGCAGTTGTTATTGTTCCTGCTTCTGCTGTTGATGGCGGTGCTGCTGCTGCTGTTGCTTTTGTTGATATTGTTGTGGTGGGTGGTGGTGGTGGCTCTGCTGCTGCTGCTGCTGTTGTGGTTGTTAGTGATGCTGCTGCCGCTGTTGTTGCTGTTGTTATTGTCGATATTTTTGTTGTAGGTGGTGGTGCTGCTGCTGCTGCTACCATCTTGTAGTTGTTACCACTGCTGCTGCTCTTGTTGTTGTGTTTGCTGCTGTTGTTGCTGTTGTTGTTGTTGTTGTTGTTGTTGTTGTTGTTGTTGTTGTAGTAGTTATTGTTGCTGCTGCTCTGCTATTGTAGTTGTATTTGTTGTTCCTGCTTCTGCTATTATTATTGTTGGGATGTCATTAATGTTGCTTTTTGTGTTGATGATGGAGACATAGTTATGTAAGACGTGTGTACAACTGAAACAAGAAATAGCTGCTATATTCCATACATGGACGAAAAAAAAATGTATTCCTTTGCCAATAGTCTTAAGATTTTGGCTTTTTCATAGTGACAGTCAATGATTAACGACTTGCGTGAGGCTTTGACCTTGATCATTAACTGCTGGTGATTGTATATACGTGGAGTAATGTGAGCAGGCGTTAATCGATTCAGCATACGGCAAATAAACACGCTGTTCAATTGTAGTTGCATGCTAAAATGAAGTCAAAAGTGGTAAAGAGAATAAGAATGTCGTATGTAGCAAAGCCTTGCGTAAGAAATAAAACAGAAACGACACAATCAAATGGCAAGGAAAAAAAGGGACAAGTCAAGCTTTCGGTATATTAACCTTCGTCAGGACAAAAGTGTAACAAGATAGAAAATTAAACACATAAAAAAAAAAGAACAAATTGTAGAACGTTTAACAAATACGGGGGACAAGGTGGTCTAGAGGCAAGGTGCTCTCCCCTCATGCCAAGGGTCGCGGGTTCAAAACCCGGTCGGTGCCGACATGTTGGAAGTTTGGGATTTTTCTCGTGTCCCTGATCCTATTTGGGGGTAGGGTCGAGTACCTAGTCTTCTCGGATAAGGACGAAAAAATTTCGGAGGGCCCGTGTGCACGTTGCGCACGTTAAAGATACCTTGGCAGTTGGAAATCGTAAAGCAGCACTGAAAATCCCACTTATTTCTTACGAACAGGCCGCTGCCGGGGGAAAATTAAACAAAATTCATCCCTACCATTCCCTGCCCCTCTCCCACTCATCCTCCTCCTCCCCCTCCCGCCCCCCCCCCCAAAACCCCGCCGACCGGCGCTGCACTGTGGCGACGATGTGTCTGCACCAGTTATAACTGGGCTGCAATGGCACAAAGGCAAATTTCCCAAATGGGATTAAAGAGTTATACAAATACAAATACAAATAAATGTCTGCGACTCCTGAACTTACAATCTCGGAGCGCAGCACATTCGTCAAGGTATGATGGCTAGATACATCCTTTTCTTCTGGTTAAATTTCAACTTCGCTTCAAGCCTTGCTGCGACCCCACAGATTTTCTCTGTGTGTGTAAGTGTTGTTGTTGGATTTTAGTAATGCTAAACATCAGCATTCTACTGATGCCTTAGATTATAGGCTACAGTGTGCGAACACTGAGATTAAGAAAGAAATGTTGAAGTCAAAAATT
This sequence comes from Onchidella celtica, assembly GCA_963931925.1. Lineage (NCBI taxonomy): Eukaryota > Metazoa > Mollusca > Gastropoda > Systellommatophora > Onchidiidae > Onchidella > Onchidella celtica. The sequence goes on along the minus strand of OZ007575.1, from coordinate 45,401,591 downwards.
GTATAGTTCACCAAGAATGCGTATATTCTAGAGGAGGAGGTGGCCGGGGCCGGGGGGGGCGGGGATATTATAATCTTACGTCTCGGCGCGAAGTAGACGAATTTGTATCGGCCGGTTGGAGTGATTTTTTTCCGTACGAGCTTTAGCAAATTCAGGAGCGGGGCAGCAACAGACCCCCAAACACACGCCATCGGCTAAGAGATTTCTCGTCCTATCGAACACTGCCATGGGTGCTGCAATCTCTGGACTGTGCCTGATATGACTCTGAACGTCACCAAAAATCCCTGGGATGTGTTGGAGCTGTCCTGTGTTCGGGGGTGTGTTGCTGCCCCGCTCCTGCATTTGCTGAATGCATGAAGCTCGTACGGAAAAAAATCACGAGGCCAGCTAGTGGGATGGTGACGTCACGAAATTGACATTCACTGAGACGTCGCGCACCAGACAACCAGCCTACATGGATCTATTTGAAACTCGGTATCCAGACGTCATCTTCCAATAACTCGGCCCGACAAAAATCAGTTTGAGCCCACCGCTGAACCGTCTTAACGCATCGGCACATTGGGCAGTCGCCCAGAGGCCCCCTACGGTTTAAAGGAGCCACATGAATGCAAATTTACATTAGTTTACTTCGGTGTTCTAGAGGCTAGGTGCTCGCTTCTTATGCCTAAGGTACCGGATTCAAACCCCTGTCTGTGCAGGATGTTGGAATTTTGGGCTTTTTCTCATATTTTCATGTCCCTGATCCTAAGGTAGGTAGGATCGAGCACCTAGTCTTCTCGGATAAGGACAAAAAATTCGGAGGGTCCGTGTGCACGTTGCCGACGCTAAAGATATCTTGGCAGTTTTAAATCGTGAAGAGCAAGCCTAACAAGGCCGTTGTCCATGCAAAATTCTTTAAAATAATCCCCACCACAAAAAAAAAAAAGCAAAAGAAACAGAAGAAAAGTGAGATGTAAATGCCAAGAGCAGTGAACCTCATAAAATAAAGAGCTAAACACAAATTTACATTGACTTATTGGAAACGGGGAAGTATTGCTTTGCCCAGGGAAACCTTGATGTTAGGACGGCCCTGGTGCGCCGAGCCTGACGGGTCAGAACGAGGTGAACGTGACCTGGTTCTATTCTACTGTATATTATAGCATTGGAAAACAGCTGAGTAGTACTTTGCCGGCTGATATGAATCTTATCGATGGTAGCAGGTGTAAAAACTAGTGGAAATGACAGCTGGCAACTTTCATGTTTGACGTGTAATATCAATTTTATTATGTATCCATGTCGACTGGGACACGAGCGACAGGGAAAAACCAGGACAATGTGGGCTTTTTGAGAGCATCCGAGCAGAGGAATGAGCCATGATCGTCGATATCTTTTCCAGATCCGGCACTTGAAGAAGAAGAATCCGTGTCGGAGATGACAACTGTTTTAGGATGTATAGCAGTG
>OZ007575.1:45392651-45395151 GCA_963931925.1 Onchidella celtica | reverse complement strand
CGGATGTTTGCGCTATTGATGGTGGTGGTAAAAAGGGTGGACGTTGTGGTGGTGGTGGTCATACTGGTGGTAGTTGTGGTGATGGTAAGAGTGGTGGTGGTTGTAATTGGGGTAATAAGATTTTGAAGATTTTTTTTAAAGATCTTACAACAGTATTGCAGAAAGAAGGCATTCTGAGTCGAGTACACACATAATTATGCCATATCATCATGATGCTAACCTTTTGGCCTAAGTCAGACTTAGGCCAAAACAGAATGTTACTGTTACGTCATTGCCCTATCCATGGTGCATCTATTAATGTAAAAATCATTCAAAAGTGCCAAGCCATTATCCTGGAAATAAAACTTTCTGTAAAGTGTAATGGCTTCACTCATTCATAGACGTAGGCCACTTTGGTTCTGGGATTGTTTCAGCCAACATGGATGATGGCCACTTTTACCTAGAGTCATTTTGGCCTAAGTCTGACTGCATTGCAAAAGAATTTAAATATTTTTTTTGCGATTTTCTCAGAAGTGCAAAAAAATACGCAGGCCAAAAGTTCAGCACCATGACGCTATGACATCTGTAGAATCTGCCAAGTCCTGAGATGTCTGTGTTTATGCCAAATTCCAGAATTAAATACAGATCAGATTTCAGATTGGAAATCTTGAAAATTGGGCCACGGCACAATGAAAGAGTGAATTAAAAGAAACAAACAAAAAAAAAAAAAAATCGTTCGTGAGTTTTCCCGAGAACATGCCAGGCAGGCTAATTTTTCTTCTTGCGGGAAAAAGTGGTAGGTGAAATGATTATCCCGTTTCCAATCCACAGTGTTATCGATTTGGTTCCATTGTTTTGAGAGGCGGTCCAAGAAAGTGTGTGCATAAAAGCATTTTTGCTGGATAGTTCAAAGCTCGGTGCTTTCAAATCCTGAACGCGATCATTGTGGACTGGTACAGAAATTACAAGTTTGTAATCACAAGCAAAAAGAGGTTGTTTAAGTTGCGTACAGGTCGCTTCTACAGTCCGATACAAACTCATTATAGTGTTTTTTTCTTTTCTCGCTGTTTCTTCTCTTCACCCATGCATTCATTCATTTCATGACTAAATGTTTGTATCCATCTAACTCGGATTCTGGGGTAAACAGGTTTAACTGATAAATAGGTAGTACATCACCACAGCCTAGCCATTCTATATTTTGAATACTATTTGACACTATTTTGAAGTGTCACATTTTCAGTCACTTAGGGGTATCATGCTTAGCTCTGAGCGACACAGTCAGCTTCTGGTAGACGAGAAGTGCACACAATGATTGCCTATATTTTCTGAGTAAATCCGGGAAGACTCTATCATACTAAGCCCTGTCAGACGCGGGCAGCTTCTGGCAGACAAGAAGTGCACACCATAACTTCCTATATTATTTTCTAGTATTTCCGAGAAGACCTTATCATACTAAGCCCGGTCAGGCACAGTCAGCTTCCGCCATTATTTCTTGGATGTACATTTTGCTGGCAGCAATTGGTTGTGACGTTCCAAGCTTGGTCTTGTCCACATCAGCTGCTGCCCCGTTCCACTCTTTTACCAAAATGACGTATGAAAAAGTAAAACACTCTTTGCGTCTGTATACTTGTCCACAACATCCGTTCAGCACCGCTCCTCAGAGCAACAGCGGCAAAGAGAATTTTTCATACGTCATTGACTGTAAAAATTATAATGGAGCGTATGCTGTGGACAAGAGTAGTTAGTATGATAGCCTCCCCCCCCCCCCTCCCCAATAATCCACGTCCTGAAATTCAAACATTTATGAGCCAACTTTTGATCAGTTGCTTTTTTTTTCGTTTTGCATCCTGTTCGAATTTCAAAATCGGAGTTCGGTGGCTGATAACGATATTCTGTGTATAATTCTCCTTCCTCTTAATCCCATCCTCACGATGAAGTTTTAATGTTAACGGAATATTTTACTGTCATTCGTTTACTGATGATGTTGTTGTTGTTGTTTTTTGTGTGTGTGTTGTTGTTGTTTTTTTTGTGTGTGTTGTTGTTGTTGTTGTTGTTTTTTGCTATTATTCTCAAGGATTTGCCATTTCACAGCATCAGTATTCAATATTCAACCTCCAAACTCAGTAAGACCTTTGCCGTGCCGTTCTTTTCCCAAGATGAAATTCTGTTACTAAAAACGAGCCTTCGTTGCTGAGCCAGAAACTGAAAATGATTTTATTTTCAAATAGGCACTTTTTTTTTCTCAAGATGTGTCTCTGTTTCATCGCTGTTCAATTTGTTTTCTTCTTTTGTATCCAGAACCAAGAAATTCAGGCCCTCCACCCAAAGCGATTCCAAGTCGAACGCAGTAAAACTGATTTCAAATCAACATTTTCAACTTCGTCTTCTCAATCCAAGGAAAATTGTTTAACACTTGCACGATTTCTCACAAAGTCCAGATGTATTTTATGCAAATTCAATATAAAAGAAAAAAAGGAAAGAAACTTGGTCAAACACTCTGTTCTTGACACTAATGGATGAT
>OZ007575.1:45385151-45387651 GCA_963931925.1 Onchidella celtica | reverse complement strand
GAAACATTGTCTTGATGTCACCCTCCAATTCTTTGGTCGATCAAAGTCTACTGATGCACGCCAACCTTAGTGGTCTTGTCCACAGATTCAGCTCCGCTGTTGTTGTTTTTTTTTTGTTCCTACTGAAAATAACGTACCAAAACGTAAAACACTCTTTGCCTCTGTCTATATATCTGTCCACAGCATCCGTTCCGCTCCGCACCTCACCGCTATAGAGGCAAAGACTTTTTCATGCGTCATTTTCCGTAAAAAAAAGTAGCGGAGCGGAGCAGAGGCTGTGGACAAGACCTCTTAGATTTCCTGCAAGTTTGTGTATTGACTTATACATTAGTTCGAGATTTGATATAGTTATATTAGGGGTCGACAGAACTAAGCAACAGAGACTGAACTGAACTTCAGCAGAAAGTTAACTGCACGTCGTGGAAGACTAAAAAGTGAAAGTAGTCGCACTGCACTTACACAATACGTGCAGTGTGTGTCATTAAATCCTACTCAGGGGGTGGTATCATACTTAGCCGGGAACACCACAGCCAGCTGCTGCCAGCAAATTTGTACACCCAAAAAAATAATGGCAGAAGCTGACTGGGTCTGACTGGGCTCAATATGATACTTAGGGTCTTGTTGGATTTACTGAGAAAATAACAAGAAATTATGGTGTGCACTTCTTGTCTGCCCTCCCTAACCCCCCCCCCCCCTCTCCCTTTCCCCTTTTTTTTTCATTTCAGTCCTCATATCCCACCCGCCTGAAAAAAAATAAAAAATTACAAAAACTTCCCGGTCCTCCTCAAACGGGATTTTCCTTCCAGGAACCACTGATCGAGTTCCCAATAACTCCAGTCTGTCTCTCTCTCTCTCTCTCTCTCTCTCTCTCTCTCTTTCTTGGGTACATGCATGCGTGCTCTCTACTGTTCACCCATATTCCTACAGCCCTTTCATTTCTGCTTTTAGATCACTTTTATCAATTCACCTTGCCTCAGTCCTCATCTGTCTGGGCCATTTTTTTTTTTTTCATCCCTCTTAGTCCTTCATCATTCTTTCTTCCTTTCTGTCCTCGCACCATTTTCTTCCATGTGGCCGACTTCTCTCTCTCTCTCTCTCTTTCTTTCTCTCCCCTCTCCTATCTCTCTCTGTTTCTCTCTCTCTCTCTCTCTCTCTCTGTTTCTCTCCCCTCTCCTATCTCTCTCTCTGTTTCTCTCTCTCTCTCTCTCCTCTCGCCTCTCTCTCTGTTTCTCTCTCTCTCTCTCCTCTCTCCTCTCTCTCTGGTTCTCTCTCTCTCTCTCTGTCCCTATATGTCTCTCTCTGTCCCTCTCTCATCCCTCTCTGTCTCTCTGTCTGCCTGTCTCTCTCTCTCTGTTCCCCCCCTCTCTCTCTCTCTCTCTCTCTGTTCCCCCCCCCTCTCTCTCTCTCTCTCTGTTCCCCCCCTCTCTCTCTCTCTCTCTCTCTCTCTTTCTCTCTCTCTCTCTGTTTCTCCCACTCTCTCTCTCTCTCTTTCTAATCCTTTCTTTAAAACATACGATAAAAATAAAAATTTTAAAAAGTGAGCGCCGTTTTGTATCTGTCAATAATTCACCAAATGCTGAATTTGCTTACACGAAACAAATTAAGGCACAGGGAATGAAGTAATTATGCTCAGAACATCAGTCTCTCTCTCTCTCCTCCTTCCTCCTCCTTTCTCCCTCTCTTTCTTTTTTCTTGCTTCTTCCATCTTACATCTGCAGTATACACATACCCGTGTATTCTGTCGCTGTTGCTGCTTTTCGTTACAGCAAATAAGATAGAGATAGAGAGAATGAGAGAGAGAGAGAGAGCGAGAGAGAGTGATATGGGAAATCGGTCACTTGGAAAAAATACTGTATGGAGAATGAAGAAAAGGAAGAGAGAATGGCGTTTTTTACTGTTCTTTCCACTTTTTCTTAATCTCTTTCCTCCTGCATCATTTTCTTTACAAATGCAAAATCATCTCTAATTCTCCCTTCCACCTTTTAGCCCTGTCCTTGAATATAAATCTGTGATAAAGTACTTATAAAACTCCAGTATAGAGATTCATTATAAATATATATATCACTAGACTGTGAAGTTGAAACAAAATACCCGTCCTTTATAAACAGAGATCTCGCTAAATATTGGAAGTTATAAATCATGGCACTCTGCTAGCTATAATTATACAGCTTTCTCTCCCTTGTATTTGAGAGAGAGAGAGAGAGAGAGAAAAGGGGGAGACAGGAGAGAAAGTGAGGGAGAGAAATTGAGAGAAAATTCGAGACAGACAGATAAACAGATAGAGTGAAAGATAGACGGACAGACAGAATGAAAGGTAGGCGGACATAGCGTGAGAAACAGAGTGTGAGAGAGAGAGAGAGAGAAAGGGGAGACAGAAACAGGAGAGAAAGGGAGAGAAAATTCGAGACAGACAGACAAACAGATAGCCAGAGTGAAAGATAGACGGACAGACAGAATGAAAGGTAGGCGGAGAAACAGAAAGAGTGTGTGAGAGAGAGAG
>OZ007575.1:45367651-45380151 GCA_963931925.1 Onchidella celtica | reverse complement strand
CAAGCTGTTTCACAGTTCCGATTTATTCTACCTCCCGATCATAATACTAAAGGCGAAAACTTTAACGTCGAATCTCTCAGTTTTGCAAAAAAAAAAAAAGTGGAGTTAGAACAAACAAGAAAGAAGGTCACGATGACCAGATAAGATTAATTTTGTGCGGAGTCCAGTAGTTGGTAGCAGTTGGCCCAGCTGGTTTAAAGCTGGTCGGTAAAGAGACATACAACTGAGATCAAAGTTAATTTCATCCAGATGCTCTCGGTAACATCTCTAACGTCTGTCCTTCTTTCTTCCTTTTCATTTTTTTTTGCGTCCTCTGTTTCCCTCAGAAAACTTTTTCTTTCATGCTGAGAAAAGGGGCCAAAAACAGGCTCATTAATCAACCCACAGGCCGTGAGCACTGACTCATATTATTACAGCCTTCCTCTCGTAAAGAAACTGCACAGCTCTTAAAAATAAAAACTGATCGAATTTGCTCATAATTTTGAGAAACAACTTTTATCTCTTTGAATAAAGACATTATACATGTAAATCTCTCAATGTTTTGAATGCTAGATTAAATTAAGCCTTACAAACATCTCAGGATTAGTTGTAAACTTGTTTTAGTGGCAAAACAGAAATAAAACTTTCTCTCACTTCGAAAATAGACACAGAGAATGCGAATTTCAGCTTATCTTTTGATCTTGGCAATAAATTAATTTTGCAAACTCCAGTTTTGTCAAACTAAATTACATGTTTATATTGCACGTGTAATCTGATACTGTATATTTAAGGTATCATATCCCATATAAATAAATATGTAGCAATAATATTTATCTCTTGGTAAAAAATATATTGTACAAAATTGGTGATGGGGTAAAGATGGTCAGAAATTCTCTTCTGTTGTTAATATATTTTGACAGGTAAGCTGACTTCATCTGCTTTGAGCATTTTTTATTCGACAATCCCGGCTTTTTTTTTTCGTCTACTTGTCTGCAAAAACATGCCAGTCTCCAAATAGATTCCTTATCAAGAACTCGACAGCCCCAACATAAAAACAAGACATGAAGATAAAGCATTCTGTAGTGGATCTACTTGCCGAGCACAACGGATGTCACTCAACAATCTCTCTATATTATCGTGCTTCCCGACAATGTAAGGAGACTGCACATTTCACGCCTTGATTCTTTAACAATTTGTCTCTTTTCAAACCTATCATACTAGAGTTGTTTTTTTTACCTTGTGATAGATCAATCTTAAAACCACTGAATGTACTGAGATTCACCACAGCGGGAACTTATTTCTTGTTTGTTCTATCTCCATGTTGTGAAAAACTGCAGATCTTTTAGTATGTAGGAGAGGTACAACAAATTATATAGGCCCACACTTTGACACTTGGTTAAAATGTACGTTATCAAGCTGTTTCACAGTTCCTATTTATTCTAACTCCTTACCATAATAATAGCTGTTGTGAGGGATTAGTAGTCCAATTACAAAGAGGAATAGAGAAAATACTTAGTTGTGTTCACTGCTCATCTAGGATAAGATAAGATAAGATAAGATAAGATAATAATCACTTTATTATTCCATATGGGACATTCTTTTTCACAGAGCGTTGAACAGCACACACGTGGTACATAATTATATCTTACGTATCATTATATAAACAAAATCAACAAGTCAATAACAGACATACATGGAGTGACATGGTAAAGAACTTAAATGAAACGTGGCACACATCTAGTTAAAATGACTTGTTGAGGCGAATTGCGGGAGGCAATAACGATCTTCTGTATCCTTCCCAGTTTGTTTTCATGTGTATTATTCTGTATTGGGTGATCTAGAAATTTGATGAAACGGGGGACAGTAGCTGTCATTTAAGGTGGACATGAATTTCTTCACACAAGCATTTGGGTATAGATGGTTAAAATTAGCTTACTGTGTACAATACTACTATCGCCTATCATTAGAAATGGTAGCAGCAAATGTTTAACGTCAACTTTCTCAGATGTGCGAAAATGGAGTTGGGATAAACAAGACTTAAGATCGGGGTAGGAAATATAGTCGTAGTTTTACTTTACCAAAATGTGTAAGTTCTCAAAGACAGTAAGAAGTCATTGTCAGCGTTTGCAACCCGTAAACACACGCCAAGGCAAGTGTGGAATGAAGTAGTATAAATTCAAGAGATATCGAGCTCAACTCGAGTGTTGTGTCTGTCTCCAAAATTTTGTCCCCTTTCCCTTAGGCTTCATGGAATAAATCGCCCCCAAAGCTCACGCCACCTCCCCCCCCCCTTCCCCCCAAAACGAGAAAATCAAATAAATAAAACTTAAGTGTTTCCATTGACTTTCCGGAAGTTTCTGTGAGAGTGGGGATGTCCTGTCAACGGCAGCAGGGATGGAATGTTTTGAGAGGATCGAATCAGGTTTGCGTCTGTTCAGTAAGTTTACTTTGACAATTGAGAACTCAGCCACTTGAGGACAAAATTACTGAAGGCCAAAAGGTGTAAACTATCAGCGACATGCATATCGGGGTTGGACAACTTTGATCTAAGATAAGTTTTGTCTAGTAAAGCTAAAGTTCAATCACTACCTTGAATTAAGGTTTCATCTTTTCTTTTTGCGAAGCAATCCCTCCTGGGAATCCTCAACCTCCAACCCCTCCCCCACCCCCCCCCCACCCCCACTCCTAAAATTTACCTTTGAATGCAGGTATAGATAAAGAGGGAGGGAGCGGTAGATATTTGGCGGGGGGGGGGAGTGACGGGAGAGGAGAAAGAGGCGGTTAAGAAAGGGAACAGAGAGACAGTGAGACAGACAGACAGATCGTGACACTGGGGGGAGGGGGGAGGGGGGAGAGAGAAAGGGACAGAGAGAGAGCGAGAGAGATGGGGAGAAAGACAGAGACAGAGAGAGGTGGGGGTGAGTCTGAGACAGGGGCTGAGAGAAAGACAGACAGAAAGAGAGAGAAAAGGGGGTTTAATTATTAGAGAGAAAATTTATTGTCATATGATTATTATGATTATGATTATATCATTATTAATATTACAATAATTCATTTTTCTCGGCACCGACCACACCAACATGTTATGGCGAATCCTAGGTTGAAAACCACTGCTCTACAACAATATCTTATTATCTGCCTTGGTTTTTTTTGTTTGTTGTTTTTCATAGAATTTATTGTTTACCAGAAACTAATCAAGCAATGATATACGACGAAGAGCATCCTGACAGGTAATAAAGATTCGATTAAAAAAAAAAAAAAGTTCGCTACTCCTTTCTTTCTGTGAAGACGAGTACACCTTAGATTATCTCGCTGCCAAAGCCCACGTATTATGTCTACGGTTCCTCGGGTATTCATAGGTTTAAGTGAGACGAGCTATCCAAACAATGCATGGGATGGAATAGATTGTTTATTTGTAGGATTCTTCCTCGTCCATCCACAGATGGCGATAACCACATCACAATGTACAGCTGGCGTCGTTATCAAGCACTGAGGATTCCATGTAGCGCTGGTTTTATCAGGTAAAGATTTCCAGGAAGCCACAACAAAGCTTTATAATCAGGATTATTATACAACGTTAATATTGCTGACATAGCTAAACGTTTCAGGTGTTATTTCGTTGTAAATTGATTACTTTTCGATTTTAATTAGTTTTATTACTGTGTGGTAGAAGCGAAAGTACATTGGAAAAAGATGCTTCTGAGTGAATGTACATGTCCGAATAACATTATGGTTATTTTATTAAATACAGGCGTACAGCCTCACGTGCAGAGAAAGGGATTCACGTGGTATTTTTTTCGCCCCTTTTTTCATGAATTGGTTCCACTGAAAGTAATGAAAGAAGATCCTGATTTTGGCACAGTTATATGGGGTTTTTAGGATCGAGTACCTAGTCTTCTCGGATAAGGATGAAAAATTCGGAGCTCCCGTGTGCACGTTGCGCACGTTAAAGATACCTTGACAGTTGAAAATCGAAAAGAGCAGACCGAACAGGCCGCTGCCCGGACAAAATTAAATAAAAATTCATCCCCACCATTCCCTCCCCCCTCCTCCCCCACCCCCACCCCCCCCCCCAAAAAATACCCCCGCCGACGGGGCTGCACTGTGGCGACGACATGCCTGCTCCAGTTATAACTGGGCTGCAATGGCACAAAGGCAAATTTCCCAACTGAGATTAAAGAGTTATACAAATACAAATACCAGTGTGAGCCCGACCAACTACCGAAAGATGGTGCCATTGAGCTATTTTTGTTCGGTGGTGCCTAGTGGAGTCTGAGTTTAGAGAAAGTACGTATACAGGATAATAGTTACTTAATGCCAGGAAACAGCAAGATAAAAGACAGAACATAATAGAATAATAGGACAGAAGAAGACCCTACCAGAAGCGTCCACCAACCATCCGCGCCTAGTGTAGAATCAGATTTTTAAAATGTTGTGTAGGAAATCCACGGCAATATATTGTTTCCTGTTTTCACTTTTCAGAATAATTTATCTACCAGCTGGCACCTCAAAAGCCTAGCTTATTCCATTTTCCATCTCCGATTTCTAACGATAATTAATATGGTCAGCCATTTTTTTTCTCTCTAAAATTGAAAACGCAGCCTCCAAGTTACAAGATTATAGTATAATGTAGCAGACACTCATCGATATAAACTGTTCCAAAAGTTTGTCATGGTCATTGTGAATTATGTCGTTAGTACAGTTTTCCGCTTAACATTACGCTTGATTATTGCTGCCATTACTGTAGAGTTCCTTCATTTGTCAGATAAATAAGTACCTGTAGTAATAATATTTTCATGAACAGTCGCACGGCATATTAATATAAAAGAAAATTAATATTCAATAATATCACGGATGTACATACCAAACATAAGCCAACCACTGTCATACCGTGCCCAGCCAGCATCCCTACGTCAATCAGACGTGGATTTGTATAGGAATTACACAGGGTTGGTTGGATTACTGTAGACTCTGCATGTTCCCTACATCAAACAGACGTCGGCCTGATGTCATTAACCATCGGATCTGTCTAGGAACAGTGTCATTCCCATGTGCAAAATTGACGTCAGTCCTCCGCCTGTGATTTCCACAGGGTTGCCGGCTTGGTAGTGTTAATCTATAATATAATTCAAATTAACGCTGACTCTCTCACGAAATCGCACAAATGTTTAGTCACTTACTTCAAATGAAAGCTCTTTTTCTGCCAAGCATCTTATGAATCTTAGGAATTTTAATTTTACTACTTTAGTTTAATGCTACAAATACGCTGTGGCAAGTCTGTCTTGTCTCGGTTTTACCAGAGAGTATGTATAATATAGAGGGATCTCACTTTCGCCAAATCGCGAAACTAGGTGCCTGCGGTAAACAAAAATCGAAAGAGACCGTCTTCACCAAAGATAGTGTGCATATCTGTTTACTGTGGTTTGTTCCATATTCTTAGGCCGATTAAAACTATTTAGAGCCGTTTGTAATTTACTACGCCCTGTGGAAGTGCACAAACGAGTTTTTGTTTACCGCAGCGACCTACTCTCTGCTCGGTGCTAACAGTGGTTTCGCGGTGCCTCTCGTGTCTGGCTTTGCAGATCGACCAATAGTGAAACCTCTTTATAAATACATACTCGCTGGTTTTGCTGTGATATGTGGGCTACCTTGTCAAACGGGACTTTGCACACTGTATGGTTAGACTAAAACAAGTTTTGTCTCGCTAGTTGATTCAAAGGCAGTTCAAGTCTGAGTCAATACCGATGCAAAACGGACTTGACTGTGTAGCGTTATACGTTTTAATGGAGAGTACAGTATTTCAAATGTTTTTTTCATAAAAACAATGTATTTAGTTATTATAGATTAGGAATACATTTCAAATAATGAGGTCTTTTCCTATCCTGTAAAACTCGGTCTTTGGGTAGGGCTGGATTAAGATTTGTAAGCCTCTGGGCCACAGATACTGTGAGGCCCACAATAATCATTAATTAAAACATGAATTTCGGGTTCTTGAAATCATTTTACTGAACTTCTACACCATAATGTCATATAAATTATTAAAGGTTTCAAGTGCACTCGCTGATTAAGGGCAAGTGGTAGACTTTATTTCAGATGGCAGTTTTCTGGTGTAAAAATACAACATTTTTGTAAAGTGTACACGTTGATTAAGAACAATACCAAACAATATTTTCATAAAGATAATTCCATTTGTTTTAAGAAGAACGACCTGAAATAAAATTAAAATAAGGTTAATCTCTGTAGGCCCTCAACTGGCGGAGGCCTCTGGGTTGCAGCCCATAAAGATCAAGGCTTAATCCGGCACAGCTTTGGCACTTTAGCGGTTTCATACTAGTGTCAGAGATATCACTTAATAACAACAGCAAGCCGGGTAGAACGGCAGAGAGTACGCGAAATTTTCTTTCCGCTCTGCAGTTTAAGATGAATCAGTAATTAAGATTCGGGTGGCGGAAACAGTGACAGGTAAGCCATTGTTATTGAGACAACAAACAATCAGCTTGTGTATTAACGTGAAGGAAACGTCACCCGAGATTATCAGAAGTCTGAGATCCCGTGCAAATAAATTACATGCGAGCACCGGATCTTCTGTGATCCGAGTTTTTTATCAGTCCCGACACTTGCTTATCAGGATAAAAAAAATGAATAGATTTTCATATCGTAATAACTTGTTGAGACGGGTATTTTTGTCCCACGCAATCACCGGGAAAACGGCGATGGGGAAAGTAAGCTGTGAAAAGTCTGGGTTTAGAGATTATAACATGAGTACAATAGGATCGGATGACGTGATTCGATGCCAGAAAAGATGCATGACAAAGAGATGTATTGAAAAGCAAGAACAGGAAAGCCTTTTTGCCACAGAAGAGTTAAGATTTTTTGTCTATGGAGGCGTCTCAGTTTCCTTTCATTTATACGCAGAGGAAATGTACATTTAATTACCACAGAAGAACAAAAATGTTTGGTACCTGGCGCCCTCGTAGCAGCATTTTCCAATCATTTACTCACATAGAACATTTTCATTTCATTTTTCACTATCATTCATACTGCAGGCACTTTTCATCCAGACGTTAAAAAAATTATTTACGACTCGTCATACATTAAGATGTTTTGATAGATTAAGTGTTGACGATTTCAGAACTCGTTGGTTTTTTGGTTTTTTTTGCAGTGCACTTAGGCCATCTCAATAAACTATGATTTCAAATTTTATCTTATTACCTTCATATTTAATCATCTTATAATTTCTTGACTTCGTCTGCGTTTTATTATCATCATGAAAAATAAGCTGGGGTTTTTCCCCTACCAGCATTAAATTTTGTCGCAAAGCCAATTATCATAATTATGAAGGTGTGAGATCTGTGCTTAAAGCTGATAATCAACAAGAGTTGATACGTTATTAACAGAGATTAAAGATCCCCTGGCCACCAAAAATTACGTTAAGTGTAGTAATTTACTGCATCGTTTATCTCGCCCCATTGTCCATTAGCTTAATTTGGCCTCCACCATTGGCTGAGCTACCAGGCAATATTCCTTGACAACTATAGGCTCAATTACACTTCAACTGGATAAGTTACCTGTTATATATAACTGCACTCACAAGGTTGTATCTCCACTTTTTGGCAGAACTGAGTTCCACACCACACACTACTTCTACAGGCCTTCTCCATTGTGTGTCAAAGTCTCTAGCGGATTCGGTGTGTAATTTGGAAATATTACTAAAGGGGGAAAAAAGTGATATCTCTAAAAATTATGAGCACATGGAATTTTAATCATCAATTTCTCAAAAGTTGATGGATGGCAGTTCGAAGCCTATCGTGGTAAGCGCATACATTTATTGTCACTGGATTGAAAAAAGGGGATGCAAAAGTGGGCGCGCTTGAAAATTATGAATGAAACGAAGTAAAAAAAAAATTTTAAAAACTACTTTTCGATCAAGTGTACCGATACATTGTCTTATATAGCACAACTTCAGAGGGATGGGAACTTGCACAAAAAGAGTGGTTGTATAGGAACATTGAGGGTACAATACAAAGAGATAACCAGAATGGGCATTTTAGGGTATATATCGATTTGATAGGTCAATTGATAACCAATAACTATAATGAGATACAATGTCCCACTTGGATGAAAAGGTGTAGGTCTCATTTGGGAGGGATTTTCTAGCTTTCCAGATGTATAATAAGAGAGAAAGAGAGAGAGAGAGAAAGAGATAGATAGATAGAGAGAGAGAGAGAGAGAAAAGGGAAAGAGGGAGAGAGAAAAGGGGAAGAGAGAGAGAGGGAGACAGACAGAGATATACAGAGAGAGAGGGACAGACAGACAGAACAGAGGGAAACAGACAGACAGACAGATAGACAAACAGCGAGGGAGACGGACAGACAGACAGACGGACAAACAGACATACAGAGACAGATCCTGTTAACAGATCCTGGTTACAATCCCATTGTCCTATTAACACCCACAGATTGGAAAGTTAACACAGTTGCAAATAATTTAAGCGTTGGTAATGAAAACGTGTTAAATAATGAATAATTTCTATCGAATCGTTTATCCAAGAGGGTTATCAAACTGTGTTATAATTCGGGGTAACATACTTTATGTATGTAATGGCAGTGATGGGTAGTTCACCACAAAATGCATTATACACCGTGTTGTTCTTGGATAATATGTTAAAAATTTCGTCTCTTCAGTGCAAGAAGTCAGTATCTCCAGTTTCACAAAGGAGATAGTCACTGATGTCTTTGCTTATATGGCAAATAAGTTACTGCAGCACTTTGTTAGACCAATAATCTTCATCATTTTACTCATAAATTACAAAGCTTCGGGGAGTTACAATTTCACTATGAAAAATTGCAGAGAAAATTGCACCTGAACTTACTAAAAACTCAAATTATTAATAGTTCGTTACTTCATATTTAATATGATTTGAAAATCAATTGTAAACATGTTCTCAAATATGTAGTTTCCGAAAATATGGTGCTCACGTTTAGTAAAACAAGACCAGAGTAAAATGGACTTTTCTGTCGAAAGTTGATTTACGGGCTGTTTGAAAGTGAGTTAACTATAATTTGGTATCCGGCAATGTCCAAGATCTAAGGTTTCACAAACAAAAGATTATACTCAGATGATCCCCTTTGACAACAAATATTTATAGTAATAGGAAACATCGTGTGTGCACGAAAATCAAAGTTAATTTTGTTTGAAGGCGGCTAGGGTGTCAATAGCATGAGATGTATAGTGTTACCGAGGCAGAGTGAGTGTTGAGTAAGTCAATACATTTACAGGGACACGGTGTTAACCTTGTGTGGGTGGACATTGATAACCCGCTGGATTAGACACGCGAGAAAAAGGGTAGCTTTGTAGATGTGTTTTGAATAGTGGCGTGTCCCTAGGGGTTAATTCCGAGTTCCAGTCGGTTGTATAAAGTTTCTTTGTCCACCCCATCTCCCCTGCCCCAGTCTCGTCCTGTCATCACAATTGCTTTCGCAACTACAGAGTCAGTCAGTGTGTTTCATTTTGTTTTATTAACTCTAAATGAACTGAGGTGACGTTGCCGACTGACGTCATTTCTGTTTAAGTAATGACATGGGAATTCGTACATATTCGTGAGCGTGCCTTTGGCACTGTGTTAGGAATGAGAACACCAGTTTTCTTTACTCTGTGTGTGTTTGTGTGTGTGTTCGTCTGTCTGTCTGTCTCTGTCCCCTTCTCTTTCTCTTTCTGTCTCTCTCGTCTCTCTCTCTCCTCACTCACTCTCTTCTCTCTCTCACTCTCTCTCTCTCTCTCCCTCACTCGCTGTCTTCTCTCTCCCCTCTCTCTTATCCTTCCCTCTCTCTCTCTCTCTCTCTCTCTCTCTCTCTCTCTCACTCACACACATACATACACACGCACATACCCACATGCCACAACTTTCCCTTCTCTCTGTCATGACAAACCCACATACATACACAACTCAACCTTAACGAGCCAATGTCGTCACGAACACCTGAAAAATCTGCTTCTCTTTCCAGCCCAGTCGGGAATTCCATTCAACTGGCAGTCGTAATGTAAAATCAACAGCGGTTTTCATGTTATAGTCATTGAACCTCACTGATGTCGGGTCTGTTGTATTAATAAACTCCTGATTTGTTGAACGTGGTAATTATATATACACACACCAGTACATTCTTACGGAACCATGGCTCTCTAAGTGATACATGCTTTTTTTCCCCCTGATAATTCAATATCGTCGGTCAATATTTTCACTTGGTCGCAGTGGAAAAAATGATTATTTACACCGTGTTGTTCTTGGATATGTTAATTTCGTCGCTTCACTGCAAGAAGTAAGCATCTCCATTTTCACAAGAAAGCGATAGTCATTGATGTCTTTGCTTATGGCAAGTAAGTTACTGCAAAACTATGTCGTTTTATCGGAAAAGAAAATGATTTAAAAATATATTACAGAAAAACTCAAACGTTCTTAATGTATAATACTTGCTATCTACATTAGGAGATGCGCAAAATTTAATGGCTAGATTTTATCAAGCGTAAGACCAACCAGCTTGTGTTTAAAAAATTGTCATGAGACAATTCGACAAGCAAAACCCGAGATTGTCTGAAAAACTGCAACGGGTAAAAGACGGGAATAGAAAAAGCGAGAGAGAAAACTAAAATAACAAAAGTGATGTGCTAAGAATAAGGAATAGCAAAGAAAAAATATGACGGCACATTTTTCTACTACTTACGTGCAGATTAACGGGGCCTCTGATCAGGTATATGAATGAAACGGCACCACAACAATTCAGGTAAAGTCCGCAAGTATTTAGGAAGAAAAAACAAAGTCACAAGTCTTACTGCACAGGTAATAATAATACTAATAATAATAATATACAAAAAAAACAACAACAGATGTTCATATATCGCAGGCCACAAAACTAACGAGAAGTAAATACAACCCGTCAATGTGATGAAATAGGTGAATAGTTATTCCCAACATCCACAAGACGCGATGCTCCGTTGCTATGATGAACTGGACAGACCCAGCCGTTCAGCGTACACCCCACGGTTAAATCTGCCTTCTACTCACTCTCCCCTTCACACGAGGAGCGCTCACACTCACGCGCGACTGTAATTCCCCTCCTCATCTGGGCTCTGTAGTTCTGATGTATACACGGCTATTTTTTTTTTTATCTCTCTTTCGTTTTCATATTACTGCCAGTCCTGTGGGCCAGATAAAGGATGGATAATTAGGTAGAAGTTACTGTCCACTTAATACCCGGGGGCAGAAAAATTAATATATTCCTATGTATCATACTGCCGATGTATTCTTTTCTCTTCACTAAAACTATAGAACATAGTTGGGGGTATACGTGAATAGATCTAGCGAAATCTGACTTAAAGACCAAATTCCTGAGAAAACCCCTTCAAACGGGGAAAAAATAATGTTTCTTATTCTATGGAAACTGAGATTTGCTTATAATATGAAACATCACCCATTTTTCTGCATTCAAATAGAATATTTTGCTTGAAATCGTCTCAGAAATATTTTATTTTGATTCCTTTAAAGAGGTAGATCTATGGAACATTCACATTAAGCCCAATTTCTCGACATCAACTCATATTCTTTATATATCACTCTACATGCTTTGATGTGGACATTTGCACGAAACGGGGGGCATCCTTTTTAATTCATTTCAATTTAAACACTTTGATTTTTCATGTCGGATTTTACAGGCAAGAAAAATATATAATATATAAACAGAAACAGAATACAAAGCTAAAATAAATCATAATATTACATAAAAAAAATTAAAATAAATATAAAAAGAAGAGGGTAAAAGACATTTTCCAGATTATTAGGGGGGGGGGGGGTGTAGTTTCTCGTCATTGGCGAGATAAAATAGAATATCCACTTCAGACATCTCCTACTGCTTCTTACGCGGTATTTCTTCTATAAAAACCAACATGTCATTGTAAAAACCATTGCAAATCAGGCTGTGTTTGACATCGTTGTGAGTCTGTTCTGGGTGCAGCTGTACCCAAGTATATTCAGTTCATCTCAAAATCTCATAAAAAAACAGCATAAATATTTTGTTTTTCGTCTGTGCATTTTTTGGTTTTCTTTTTTTATAAACGTGATCGGTTTGCCATTATTATGTTTATGATATGTGTGTGAAGTTCCGGGTGTGGCAGAGAATATAGTTCTGTTCATACAGTGTTCTTTCAGTTAGTCACCTTCACCTTCTCTCACTCTTTGTCTCTCTGTCTCTCTCTCTCTCACTCTTACCCTCTCACTCTTTTTATTATGCTTTCACTCACTCATTTATTCTTTCACTCATTCGCTCTCTCTCTTTCGTTCACTCACTCACTTACTCACTCACTCACATTCACTTATCATTCCTTACTACCACGCGCGTGCTCAAGAACTTTTAAAAGTTCACTCACTCACACTTTCTCTCTCTCTCTCTCTCTCTCTCTCTCTTTCTATCTCCCTCTTTCTCTTTCTCTCTCCCTCTTTCTGTCTCTCTCTCTCTCTCTCTCTTTCTCCT
>OZ007575.1:45360151-45362651 GCA_963931925.1 Onchidella celtica | reverse complement strand
TGGGTTTTTTTTTTTTTTCATTTTCTCCATTGGTATCTTTTAATCTCTCTCTCTCTCTCTCTCTCTCTCTCTGTCTCTCTGTCTCTCATAATTTGTCATTCTCTGGTCATATTCTTCAGGCTGTTACTTATCAATATTTCTCTCTTTCCTATCTCGTTTTTCTTCTCTCACTCCAAGGCGCCGTCCTGCTGCTCTCTCTCTCTCCTTTCTCTCTCTCTTTTCTCTCTCTCTTTTCTCATTCTCTCTCTTTCCTCTTTCTTTCTCTTTCTTTCTTTTTTCTCTCTCCCACTCTCTCTATTTCTCTCACGCTTCCTGTCTCTATTTCGTTCTCCTCTCTTTTTCTCTCTCTCTTTCACTCTCTCTCTGTCTCTCTCTCTCTTTCTCTCTCTCTCTCTCTCTCTCATCAAAAGCAGTGTTATCATTATTTTCCTGCTTATAATTTACAAACTGACAACTCTCTTTCAACAGAAAGTTAACGAAATGTGAAAAACACAATATTGTCCTGTCTGTTACTATCATCCTTCTCTCTCTCTTTCTCACACACATCCTCTCTCTCCTTCCCCCTGTTTCTCTCTCTGTCTGTCTGTCTGTCTCTCTCTCTCTCTCTCTCTCTCTCTCTCTCTCTCTCTCAGTCTCTCTCTCTCTCTCTCTTTCTCACACAGTCTCTCTCTCTCCTTCCCCTCTCTCTTAGTCGTTCTCTCTCTCTTTCTGTCCTCTAGTCTGTTTCCTAAGCAGGTGCCCCTTCTTCTCTCCTTCTTCATTTCTTTGATATTTTAGTTTAATAAAAGGGGGAGGGGAGGAATGTACTTGTGTATTGTTGTTGTTTTGCGGAGGGGGGGGGGTGGACAAATTACGAACAGTCTCCTTAACTTTCTGTAAAAAGCTCAGCTCTGTCGAGCCTGTATGTGTGAGTACGTGAAGGCATGTATGTCAGTATATGGGTTAAGCATGTGGGCTTGATAAGCAAACATTATCTTCAGTTCTACATAACTGCCCCATTATGTCTACCACCGCTTCCTGGGCTAGATAGGACAATAAGTCTGGGCAGATAAGCCTAAGGTAGGGGCTTTAGATCAGTGGTGTTCAAACGTTTGGTACTGGGCTCCCAGGGAAGATATTTCAAATCTACGGGAAGACAGATAGATAGATAGATAGATAGATAGATAGATAGATAGATAGATAGATAGATAGATAGATAGATAGATAGATAGATAGATAGATAGATAGATAGATAGATAGATAGATAGATAGATAGATAGATAGATAGATAGATAGATAAATAGACAGACAGACAGACAGACAGGCAGACAGACAGACAGACAGATAGATAGATAGATAGATAGATAGATAGATAGATAGATAGATAGATAGATAGATAGATAGATAAATAGATAGATAGATAGATAGATAGATAGATAGATAGATAGATAGATAGATAGATAGATAGATAGATAGATAGATAGATAGATAGATAGATAGATAGACAGACAGACAGACAGATAAATAGATAGATAGATAGTGTGATGTTTCCACTTTCTCTCACTCTTCCTCTCACTAACTTTCTTCTGACACCAGCCGTGATAGGCACGGCACAAACACACTATCTCTCTTCTATAAGTTATCACAAACGATATCTGTATTGCTTATATATATACAATAATTATTAATTCATTCAATAATAATAGGAACATAAGTCATACAATTTCATGTGAATTTCGATGGAATGAAATTGATGCAAATCAGTACATGATAATTAAAAGTCTTCGTAATATTCAATTTCTAGCACATTTTATAAACACACGGGTACATTCAGCTTAAGGAAACCTCTCCTTTTGGGGTGTATGGCGCTATCTGGGCACTGGTTCTTCCTCTCTACTCTGGCTTGACTGCGCAGTTAGATCAACAGATATTGGCAGGTACCAATAGGTCGGGAAGCCAATGTCACAAATCCCAGACTGGGAGATGTAATAAGTTATGACAGGACAACAATCACGAACGAACAAGTTTAACACTTAACAGAACAACCCATCAGACTCACACATTTATTAAACATAATTATACAGATAATAGCGCAATTACATACATTATATTATTGAATTTAACTGCCGTACAGCGGCCTTATTCCCACATGCACTCTTCCTCGGATCCACAACCCGGTAGTTACTTCCTAAGGACACTTCGGCCTCAGCCTCTCCCCTCAGGGTCTTAATAGCACATTAATAATTCACTGGCACCGCAGTCTCTCAATATCACCTTCCTATTGTCATACACCTTAGCATTCCACTAGCACCTCAGCAGGGCAATAGCACATTATCATTTCAATAGCCCATCAACATGGCAATAGTACATTATCATTTCAATTAGCACAATCACGCTCATATCTACGTCCCTGTCCGTGGCCTGACTGCCACGACTTTATGTGCCTCTACTGTCCTGCTCCGACAGCCTCACTCTTGGCCTATGTGTGGCCTCCGGCCCTATGCTGGCCTATCCCCTGTGC
>OZ007575.1:45287651-45355151 GCA_963931925.1 Onchidella celtica | reverse complement strand
GATCCAGTGTTTCAGTACTTTTTTTGTAAGATACAATTTAGTATGCAATGTTAATCTGTTGATCTCAACTCCAGACAATTTTTTTTTAATGTAAGTGATTTTGGCCACAGATTTTCACACGGTCTTATCGTCATGATAATTAAAGGCATTTGATCAAAACGTTAATGACATACTGTTATCATGCATTCCAATGGTTGTGAGATTGAATTCTGATACGATTGAAAACTTTACAATCCATTAGCGAGTGTTTGACAACAGCCGTCCGTTTTGGAACGTACGATTCAACGCCAGAGTGGATACATTGTATAGAAGAAGATCTGGCGCCCGTCACAGGCAGATAAGACAATAATAGACGTAGACAGGGGGAGATAAAGTTTGGGTGTAACTCCACGTCTAGGCCTAGCAGCAGGTAACTTGATATAAAAGTGCTGGTTTTCAGCCCTCAGTACGTGGCTTTTTCAGCATATACCGTAATGGCACCTACAATAAAATACATATTTTTTGTCTTACGAGGAGTGATTTGGGGTACACAGTAAATTTCAAATTTCCCATCTATTTAATCGGAACTGGAGATATTCCAAATTGCCAAATTATGCACAATTAAGAAGCTAAGAGGCGTCTTGACAGCAATGCGCCATACGTTCCAGAGATTCAGATAAAATACCTCATTTCTTGGACGTAACCTGTTGCCTGGGAATTTTTTTTTTTTTAAAGCGAGACGTACAGAGCTTTTTGTATAGACTTGTAGTTTGCCTTTATTTTAACTGATCAATTTGCTGATTTCGTTTGCATTCTCTGCCAGTCCCATAAAAGTCTAGCAGGTGTTACAGATGGATGGCTGATTTTTTTTTTTTAATGTGGATTTTTTAAAAAGGATTTTAAAAAACTCGTGATTTTGGACGTAATAACTTGCATCGTGATTTCGTGTAAGTTTGCGTGTGTTTTCATGTGTTTGTGGACAGTTTTTCAAAAGGACACTATGAGGAACATAATATACAAATCCAGTAAAGTGAGTGAGTGAGTGAGTGAGTGAGTGAGTGAGTGAGTGAGTGGGTGAGTGGGTGAGTGGGTGAGTGAGTGAGTGAGTGAGTGAGTGAGTGAGTGAGTGAGTGAATGAGTGAGTGAGTGAGTGAATGAGTGAGTGAATGAGTGAGTGGGAAAAAATACGGACTAACTAGGTGACGGATTGAGCGTATCATCAAATGCATCAGAGAATACACACCTGCGACTAAAGATTTGAGTACCAGTTCATGATGGACAGATAAACAACAATACCAAACAAAATTACTTTTTCACGTGTAATCCTCGAAAATATGGAGAAAGTCTAAGATTTTACTTCGCAATATAACTTGTTTATCAACAACAAGGCAGCCTTGAACTCATACGTGATTTCTTTCCGAGACCATAAAATTATAACCCCACTCGTTGTAACCTTTCCCCTCCCCCCAAAAAGTGTATATCCGTACAACATGTTGTATGGATATGGACAGTGCATATCCGTACAATATGTTTACCAAAAAGCGCGACTGGTGAAGGTTTGCTGAAACAAAACTTGGTATGGTGTTCATGAATTTAAAGTAACAACACATGGAATAGTCAGATGGACCTGGAGGCGTGAGGGTCTAGTCAGTTTGTATCAATGGGCGGTAGTCAGATTGACTAATCAGGCGAAAAGTGGTTGGGGTAGCCATTGGTGATCGACGTACACTCAAGTATATTATTAGCGCAGATCAGGCAATCTCCGAGCAGAAGTCGGATTGTTTTGCTACTAAGCCGGTTCATATTTTTAAAAACTATTGCAAATTAACAAGGTCAGTAATATAGTATTCCGGTGTGTGTTCTACGTCATCGAATTGTGTGCGTTGTACGGATATGCACTGTCAATATGTTGAACGGATATGCACTTCCCCCGTAAAAAAACATTGCGCTCCTCAAATGCACCCGCATCCTCGTTTCCCCTTCTTCTCTAGCTAGCAGGGCCAACATCCCATCAGGTGGCCAATGGTGGAACTCCTGCCTGATACTTGAGACAAGTCTTTGGCGTTCTTGAGAATGTCATTAGACTTTCGTTTAACGCCTTAGATCCGTCCTTGAGAATATCTCTTGAGTTTCATTTAACACCTTGCACTTTTTGCGATCTCACCAAAGGTCCCATTAAGCCGTGTGAGCTCACTTTGTCCTCGCCTCGCACACAAGGTTATACGCGCCGGAATTTGGCCAGACCTTGTTTGAAGAAAGAGCTGTAATAATGGTATTATTATGATCTCGGTCAAGTGTCTGACAGCCACCCGACATGGCTCAAACGCTCTTTTATCTACGGCTGTTGTTACGGGACCGTAGTGTTTTACAAAGTAAGCTATAGATTTACAGTGAATGGAATATATACAGAAAGTATTGTCTTTACTCAGCCTTGTATTTAGACTCCGATCCTCTAAATAAACCTTTTATCTACTACACTAGTGTTTCTCAACATTTTTCGTCCCACGCCCCACTTCAATATTCCTAAGAAACAGTGCCCCCCCCCCCCCACCTCACCCACCGTGATATGATCGGACCAACTTATCATACAATATGATACACAAACAATTTTTAATCCTGCATCTGTCAAGTTCGATGTTTGAATCCGAGCTAAACAAGGAAACCACAAACATGACAGTTTATCAATACAGTTAAGTTAAAATACACTCTGGAATTAACTAGGATGCCTATGAAAAATTCCTATGTCAAATTCTGAATCCCAATCCTCCACCAAAATATTGACACGCCCCACTTTGAGAATCACTGATCTACACACAGCTAACTGTGTCCTGTCGTGGAAAGCAAAAAGTAGAAGCCATGAACAAAGTTTTTCAAGAGACACCGCCAAAAAATAAAGATAATATAAACATGTACAAGATTTTAATCAATAACACGATGTTGAAAAGTAATCTTGACACAGTTTAGATTATACTGTCTTTTTCCGTAATATTAATACTGATATCGTAATATTATGTGAGTGGATCTGGCGGAATCCGGCTGAAGGTGAAGTTTTTATACCTCTCCACAAAAATCAATGATATTTCTATGACGATATTAAGCAAAATATTTTAACTGACTGCAGAAAAAATGGCTATTCGTTCATAATATAAGCAAATCGCAATTACCATTGAAAATCCCCCCCCCCCCTCCCTTTTAGGGATTTTGTCAGGAATTTGATCCTTTCACCTTAATCCAGATTTCACCAGACCCACTCACATAAAATCATGCTGACGAGCTAGGAAAATTTCTGACTAGTTTTGAAGAGCCGTTCGAGACACCCAGTGTAAATGTCCTATGGTAGCATTATTAATGTGGCCCATTTGTCAATTGCTTTAATACATATTCTAAATAAAATTAGTCTAATTATAAACTGTGCTAAAATTCAAAATCGTATAAATTATTCTTAAATTGCAATAACTGGGGGTTAATGTTCCATCAAAGACGTTTCTGCGTCATGCCAACCAGATGACAGAGGAGAGAATACAACACTCGACCTACGTGTGTACAGACATTATGAATTACGCTGCAAGACCAGTGCAGGACAGTTTAGCCACAATCTGACATCGAATAATTAGAAATGAAGGTTTATATTGATAAGAAAAAATAGCTACATTCTGTCTGTTGACAAAAATTTCATGATTAGTAATGACACCCTGGAAATCGTGCACAGGAGACCATTAATTGATATGAACATTTCCGCGTATCAATACGTTCAATCCATGCTGTGTCCATAGACCATTATATTAATCTGTACTATGTCCATAGACAGCCAGGCACCATGCTCAGCATTGCACTGATTCACATAACTGACGGACTGATAAGCTTTTAATACCTGAATTATCAGACATAGATATTATGATCCAGTACTGCAATTCAGTTGAGAACTGAGGTCCTGGAGCGCTGGCTGGCTCCTGTGCCTATGAATCACAGGCAAATTAATACTCGCTGTAGTGGGACCATTAGCGTTACGATCTGGTAACTCTCCTTCCCCTTTACAGTTCAGAGTTAATGTGGTTGTGTCCCTGAAGAGTTTGAATCCGTTGAAAAGATGTTTCTCTTCTTTGGTATCTGTGTTTTACTTTCCAAAAGCCTTCCTTAGATCACACACGAAAACGTTAATAATTTTATTCACCCCCGACTATCAAAACAAAATATTTGGGATTCGGACACAGAATAAGATAAGACAGACAGGAATTATTTATTATCCCATGAGGAAAATTCACTTTCATAGGGCGTTGAAGAACACATAATTATGTGGTACACCTACTCTAACGCATCATTATAGAAACATATCATAACAGGCTTATTACATGGAATAACAATATTTTATGATTTAAACAAGCCTGAATTCTAAATATGACAATTTGTACTCAATGAATATAGCAATTTAGTGCCCATTTTATAAATGTGCGTGTCGACTGTGTGTGTGAGTGTGTAAGTGTGCATGTGTATGTCCGTCCTTTCGTGACTCTAACTAACCATTGGGTCCCTTAATGAATTGATCAAACTCAGTCAATAGCCAGAATCCAGCTAATGGAAGGTTAATTTCAATCAGTACCGGGCAGAAAGGTCATGCCCTGGTCGAGGCTGTGGTCAATTGTCAACAGATGTCCGCCGTCTGTCATATCGAATCCGGGGGATCCACAGAGGCAGTGATTACCAGACTGTCAGATACAACCCCCCACAGTTGGAGCTGATGGGCGATGATATGGCGTAGATGGCAAGAAATCTTAGCAATGGAAGAAAAAGGCAATCTGAAATCTGAATCTCAAAACAACAAATTTTCTGGACCGTCACGAGAGGGGGGAAAATCATGACAGGCACGGCATTTTTCAATTTTGATCATCTGTACTCAAATGCTTGTGTAAAGAAATTTCGATCCATTTTAAACGACGGTCACTATTCCCTGCTTCATCAGATTTCTAGATTATTCAGGAGTAACAGGGTAATACACATGAAACGAGAGAACAGAGACAGGTAAAGAAGATCGTTTTTTTGCCCTACGCAGTTCGCCCCAGCAAGACACTTTAGATACATGTGTCCCAGTTTTCATAAGGGCACCTTACCGTGTCACTTCATGTATGCCTATTACTGAGTTTATTAAGTTGTGAAATATGTTAATGTAATGATGCGCCAGATGTTTACCATGTATGTGCTCTTAAACGCTCTGTAAAAGAGAATTCCCCTCATGGGGTCATAAAGTGATTCTTATATCTTATCTTAAAGTGATTCGTGTGAAGAGAGTACAAAAAGCCTGAAAAACACTGGATTAGGGGCACAGGACACCGGCAGCTGTAACCACACGAACGCCAAAGATCAGAGGCGGATTGTATACTTGCGATAACTAAGGACACTAAGAGAGGACGAAATGAATCGGGAAAATACATTTTCTGAAAAAATAGACGCCATAGCCTAGGTCATTATCAATGGTCGTTTTATGATCTGAGTATTACTTGTAACCTGTATAAAAATTTGAAAGCTTATACTTTGTTGTGATTTAGTCTGTTACTGGTGCCAAGAATCGGCAAGTCCTGATATAGTACTGATTAAGTCTCCAATAATCTGTCATTTTTCTAAATTTCTTGTGTTGCCACACAGTCTAATTACTCATCAACACTTTCCAAAAAAGGCCAGTATTCGGGCTGTTCTCTTCACTAGCTGGAAGTGAATCTGTGACCAAATGGAAATGACTGCCTACAAACTTCAACGAGAAGAAATTTGGCCTGAAGAAAAATATTCTTTTCTCAATTTGCTCAAACTCAAAGTAACTTGAAGAATTCTGTTCTTTTTATTTTTTCGGGGGGGGGGGGGTACAATACCTATCATGCACAGTGACTATTATATCAGATTCCCTGCCTGGCTTCCCATAAGGCCTCCGAAGAGTGGGAGTGCCCCAAGACAAAGGAGGAAATTAAATTAGATTGAGCGCGATACTGAGGATGATTCAAACCTTGGATCTCTTTCATTCTGATCAAGCGCTCTAATCACCAAACCATTGCACTGCTACTGTAGTCAGGTCAATATAAAAAAAGTATCCGTCACTCATTCAGCATTTTAGATTTGACACATATTGAAGCTGATAAGTCGTGAAAATGGCCGACAGGCGTCCCTATTATTGCCCCCCCCCCTCCCCCAAACCCACTAGACAATACTGATGAGATAATACACCTATGATTGGTTGGGTTATGAGAACTGGAAGTGCTCGCTGATTACAGTAAAGTACTTAATCATGATGTAATCTGTCTCCTCCGGTATGCATTACAGATCTGAAACAGGAGAGATTCTATGGGTTGACCAAATAATGGTAATGCCTTTAGGGGTGGGAGGGGAGTGTCAAGGAGTGTAAGGTTACTCCGGTCTTTGTTATATTCATGCCACTCTGCACGAGAATGCCGCGTGCCATGCGCTCATTACAATCTTCACTGTCGTCACCAGTCATTAATGGTCGAGCCTTACATGTACAAATTATGTTACCCATCAGAATGCAGTTACATTACGCACCTACAAAGCGCACTCGTCGAATCCAGATGTATTTGAAACGCACATTATAACGTCATTTTTATGAGATAAATGCCCAAAAAGTCAAAATTAGGAGTTCTGAGACCAAAACAAACAAAAGAAAAACTCTTACATTCAAATGCCAAAATTAGAGAACTCCTATTAAGTAGGTTGTTTTGGTCATTTGATGACAAGGGGAAAACACTATTTTTTTGTGCCCTGTCCAAAGAAAAGGAAATGCGTTAAATCTGAGACGCCTGTACGGCAGTATTGCGAAAAAAAAAGACCATATCTAGGCCTGTTATGCCACTCCATATCAATTTCGTACAAGCCACTTTCATTTACTCTGATAATTCTCTTACTTTTCCTTGCCATATCAATTTGTGGCTGGGATCAAAGATTCATCAACTTGTGAAACTCATTAACTCTCTTGTATTGTCTTTCCTCTCTGGATTACTACGGTGAAATACCGTCATGTACTGAGATCCTAGTGGTTATAATGTTTTGAAGTACCCCGCCTCCCTCGGCCCCAAATCACCCCCCCCCCCCTTTCCAGAAGTGACAGGGTAGTGGTGGTGGTGGTGATGGTGGTGGTGGTGATGGTGGTGGTGGTGATGGTGGTGGTGGTGAAGGTGGTGGTGGTGATGGTGGTGGTGGTGATGGTGGTGGTGGTGATGGTGGTGGTGGTGAAGGTGGTGGTGGTGATGGTGGTGGCTGATGATGCAGTGGACGAAAGGTTTACTTTGGTTTGAGACAGTTAAGATTTTTGACGTGTATTTTCATACTATATAATCACATAGTTATCATACTATAATGAAACTAGAGGTTCAAAATACTGTAAGCACCTAAAACTTCGCGACTATATGACCAAAAAATGATGGAATATCGTATATAGTCTCAATATTATACGATAAATTGCGTGAACACATCCATTCTGGCCAAAGTTCAGTCTCTTTAATATCGGTAGTTTGTTGTTGTTGTTGTTGTTGTTGTTGTTGTTTTTTGGACTTGCAAATAAGAGACGCGTTTTCGTCGAGTAAAATCCAAAATTATGACTGAAAATTTGGTTCTTGGCCTCTTGGTTTTTATTGCTCTTCACCTCTCTCTACACATTGCGAGAGCCGATCATAAACAGGTCACAAGATGTGCAAGTTAGTTTGAGAGAAACACAGGACTGCTAGTACCAGTAATTTCAGCATAAGCTTGCCAACATTTTATAGATTCCACAGGGTCAGCTTATTGAAAGCTTATTGGGGTTAGTTTTTATCAAAGATTGCTGGATACAATGAGATGAGACAGTTAGTGCATTAAGCATGCACAGATTTCGCACCGCCGCCCAAAAGCGAATGCGCGGAAGTCATGAACAGTGCCGCGTATTTTACAGAGCCGATATAGGGAAAATACTGAATTTTGCTAGCTGTTTAACGATGCCTGATTGAAGTCACTTATTTTGTGATACAACATCAATCGCTTTAGGAATCAATCGCTGGCGTTTTGTTTTTGTTTTTTTCAGTCGCAGTAGCACTGTAACAAATCGGCATCACTAATTTATCATGGTATATCAAGCATTCTTTTCATGTAATGCGCCAAACGCCCCGCCACCGATCGGAGTGCAAACTGTGTGCACGATTTTTTTTTGGAGGCGCGAAGAAAGGGATGTCTTATCTGATCGTTTCTAGTCTGTTTGTGACCAAGCTCAAGATCAGATTTTCCTATGGTGCAAACTCCAGGACTTTCACCGAAACACAAATGGTCATCAGGCAAACATTCTTTGCTGTAAAGATGGCATAATTAAGATCATGACAGAACGCCTGAAAATTGTGCATCTCTATTCCACACGGTAAATTTCTGTTCTAAAGATCTCATTGACGTTATGTTTCATTATTTCTTCTTAATCTCTATTCTTTCTCTTATTTTTCATTTATTTTGCCGTTCGAGTGTCCTGTCCATCTTCCATCCCCCAGCTGTGCACTATCTTCTTCTTCTTGGCCTGAACACCTGCCATTGCCAGTGTACATCCGGTTTGGCTTTGATTCTTTTTTCAGTGCGTCTTGTACAGGATGGATGGATGGATGGGTGGGTGGGTGGGTAGATGGATGGATGAATGGAAAGATGAATGGATAGACAGAATGAAGGACGGACAGGGGAAGAGATGGATGGACAGACGGACCGATGGATGGCCGGCTGGCTGGCTAGATGGATGAATGAATAGATGGGTTGATCGATTTATTTTTTATTTGTCATCTCGAGTGCATAATACCAACTTTATGTCAAGTTAACCTGAGTATTAAAATTCGGTTACGTATGTAACATGAACAATCTGTTCCTTATTGATGTTATGCAACACTGAGAAACCAATGTTGGACCTGTGGAAAAAAACAACAACAGTTTATAACTGATGGGCATCACCTAAGCCCCTGCATGAGTAGCGGCGACTTAAGAGTCGGCTTTTATACAAACACGAGCAAAGAATCCCAGCTTACGCCCGAGCTTCCAAAAAATAATATTATGCCTTCCTCGGGTTTTTTATTCCCATTATTTTCATGCCGTGACAGTTTAATACTGCACCGGAAAAAGGCAGCCAAACGAACGAACGATGACACCGTAAGAAGTTAATCTTTTACGAAAGACAGACAGAAAAAGCTAGAAATAAATTAGACAGTAAAACACAAGGTGAAAAATGTAGGGCTTCAACTTCTGATGCTGTCCTTGCAGAGCATGATACGAATATGTCTCCACATTTTCTTTCGTCTATTCATCCATCCATCGATCCATCCGTCCGTCCGTCCGTCCGTCTCTCCGTCCGACCCTCCGTCCGTCCGTTCATCTGTCTGTCTGTCCCTCCGTCTATCTGTCTGTCTGTCCGTCTGCCCGTCCTTGCGTCCATCCGGTCGTCTGTCTGTTAGTCCGTCCATCCATCCGTCTGTCTGTTCATCCGTCCATCCGTCCGTCCATCCGTCCATCCATCCGTCTGTCTGTCCGTCCGTCCATCTGTCTGTCTGTCTGTCCGTCCGTCCATCCGTCTGTCTGTCCGTCCGTCCATCCGTCCTCCGTGCTTTTATCTGCTTGTCTGTCTGTCCGTCTGTCTGTCTGAACATCTTTCTAAAATTTAAAGAATGAATGAAGGTGAAAATCGCATGTTTCTAGATTTATGGTGGTCTCGGAGTTCTCGATCTGAGTTTTGTAATGACGGATTCGATGCAAAAACTAATGATCCTTTTATTACACCACAATTCCTTGCAAAATACACAGATGTTATAAAATTGGCTCTCTGCGAACAATGTGTAAAGAGTGGCGTAGAATGCAATTTCCGGTCACACTTTTCGATTCTACTCGACGAAAATGCGTCTCCTGATTTGAGATTTTAAAAATTATGAATAAAAAATACAAGAGACTGAATTTTGTCCAAAGCGGATGTGTGTCCACGTAATCTCTTGGCAAAAATTAAGGTAAATCACAAAGTTTCATGAGTTTTGGACACGTAGTCACGGCGTTTTAGATTCTTACATGTTCACCTTCCAGCTCCATTATAATAAGATTACAGATTCTCTTCCGGGATTCAGCATACTTAGACTGCAAAACTATGCACTTTCACAGAAAAGAATGCATGCAAATCAAATGCTGGTAAGTAAAGAATGTGTTATTTTACCGTGTCTACGTAATAGGAGATTTGGCGAGTTAATGTGGAATCTTTATGGGGGTATCATACTAAGCCCGGTCAGACACAGTCAGCTGCTGGCAGACAAGAGGAGTACATCATAATTTCCTATATTTTCTTGGTAAATCTGGGAAAAACCCTATCATACTAAGCCCGGTCAGACACAGACAGCATCTGGAATTATTTCTTGGATGTGCATTTTGCTGGTAGCAACTGGCTGTGACGTTCTGGGCTCAGTATGATACCCCTCTTGAAAACCACCGTGCAGATTGTTGCTCGTCCTGCAAGATTCTAATATATGGCGTTGAAAGTTAGGTTATAATGTGTGCTACCATTAACAAACGTGAGCAACGCACCATCGTTAATGTGAGACATGACCGGCACAGGGGCCAAACTCTGGGTAGAACGACTAAGTGAGAAACGCCCTGGGTAAGTGTAAGGGTATAACATTTAGATAAGATAAGATAAGATAAGAATCACTTTATTATCCCATATGGGAAATTTGTTTTCACAGAGTGTTTAACAGCACACATGTGGTACATACATCTCACGTATCATTATAAATAAACAAACTCAATAAGTCAATAACAGACACACATGGCGTGACATGGAAAGAACCTTAATGAAATGTGGCACACATCTATCTATAAGATGACTTGCTGAGGCGAATTGCTGAAGGCAAGAAATGATCTTCTGTATCTTTCCCTGTTTGCTTTCATGTGTATTATTCTGTTGCTCTTGGATGGTCTAGAAACCTGATGAAACAGGGGATGGTGGCTGTCATTTAAGATGGACATGAATTTCTTCACACAAGCATTTGAGTATAGATGATTAAAACTGAAAAATGCCGTGTCTGTCATGTTGCATACTTTCTTGATGATTGTGTTGTTAAGTTTATGCTTGTCACTTTCTCTTGCATTACCTCCCCATGCTGTAATACAATAAGTTATTATACTTTCGATGGCAGCTTTGTAGAACAGGGAAAGCAGTGTTTTATCAACATTAAAAGATCTTAATTTTCGTAAAAAGTACATTCTCTGGCTGGCTCTTGAATGGACATTTGAAATATGTGTATGCCAGTCTAGATTGTGGTGGATATATATACCCAAATATTTGTAACATTCAACTCGCTCAACCTCTTCATTATCAATGCTTAATGGTGGTGACGGTGCCGTATTTGTCCTAAAATCAATTACAATCTCTTTTGTTTTCTTCACATTCAAAACAAGAAAATGATCATGGCACCACTGTACAAATCTGGCTATTTCTGTAATATAGGCATCTTCATCGACTGAGTTCTTGATAAGACCTTGGATGGTAGTGTCATCTGCAAATTTGATTATATGAACATTGTCAGACTCACTTCTACATTGACTGGTATAAATGGTGAAGAGGACAGGAGATAAAACGCAGCCTTGTGGCGCTCCTGTGTTCGTATAGAGAGTTGGTGACGTAAAAATACTCTGTCCAACATTTAAACTTACATACTGGGGTCGATTAGTAAGGAAATCTAGTACCCACGATACAATATGTTTGTTGACATTCATTTCCAACAGTTTTGAAACAAGGAGATGTGGTTGAATGGTATTGAAGGCGCTGGAAAAGTCTACGAAAAGGATTCGCGCATAGTTTTTTGGAATGTCGAGATGTTTGTAGACGTTGTCAAGAAAGTATAAGATGGCATCTTCCACACCCCGTTTCTCTCGGTAAGCAAATTGCATCGGATCTTGGTGACATTCTAAAAGGGGCAATAATCGTGTCAGAACAATTCTCTCCAAGCATTTCATTACAACAGACGTTAGTGCAATCGGCCTTAAATCATTCATTTCTACTACTTTGTTCTTTTTCAACCACGATTGACATGTCCGTTTGTACCTGGTCGTTCATCATTAATGCGCGATGTCACCTTGTACGTGAGCAACGGCCGCGCTGTGGTAAAAGATTCTGCCCATCAATGGTGGAAATTAACCCGAGGAATCAGCAAATTGCCGTCATTAGGAACTCAAGCAGTAATTCGTTTTGTGCCTCTGGGGGCAAATCCCATTCCTGTCACAACTTGGCCAAAAACTGTAACTCCTCTGTTTTTGTTAACAAATGTTCGAAATTATAAGATAATGGTCAAAGGGGTGCGCAGGGCGTTAAAGCGAAAACGCAGTGCAGTACGACTTGTAAACAAACAACGGCAAGACCGCAAAATAAAAGGGAGGAACCGGCAGTGGCACCACCCATGGTGATCAAAAACTAAGGGTGTCGGTTTGATCTCTGGAGTTCCGTGACTTTTTTGGTGATTGTGCTGTTGATGCTGAGAAAGAATTTACAAGGACTTCAAAGCTAAACGTTTGCGGCTTTAGTGATTATGATTTTGGTGATTGTGCTGTTGATGTTGAGAAAGAATTTACAACAGACCCTTTCCCGCTAAGACTAGGAAGCTGGGGTCTAGTTCCTGTGAACTCTTTACTATCATCATCATCAGTTGCCCAGTCTGGAGCAGACACTGGCCATCATGGCTCTCCACTCGGATCTACCTCAAGAAAGAGTTGTTGTTGTGACGTTTATTAAAATTTGTTGTCCATGAATTAAGACTGTCAGTGAAAGTTTTTCTCTGTCTAGCCCTGCCTTTCCTGCCTTCGATCTTCCCTGTGACTACTAGGTGTTCGAGGCTTCTGAGGCGACAGATCTTTACATCATATCCCATAATTTATTAA
This sequence comes from Onchidella celtica, assembly GCA_963931925.1. NCBI lineage: Eukaryota > Metazoa > Mollusca > Gastropoda > Systellommatophora > Onchidiidae > Onchidella > Onchidella celtica. The sequence goes on along the minus strand of OZ007575.1, from coordinate 45,342,272 downwards.
GAAACATCTGTGAAGATAATTTCCGGGAAAATGTTTCTAAATTTACGACATTTTATCGTGAGCTCAAGAGATCTATAATAATTAATAAAGAAAACAAGGAGGGTAGGATTCGGGGGGGGGGGGGGTGTCAGTTACCAACTTGATGACTGAGTCGCAGTTTCCATCATTATTCTTTTCTCTTTAACTCTCTGCTGTAAGTGCATTGAAACATCATTGCTGCTAACCCTTTTTAAGACAGTATAATATATTTTCCAATTACCTCTCCGTACTCCTTGCTTCCAAATTAAAATTTACACAATCAGATTTGGTAGCAGTGAGTGGGCGAGGTCAGCTGCCTAGAAAATAATTATACATTACACGGACCTAAAAGGTGGCTATCAGCAATGTTTCCGTGCGGTTAACGGAAAACATTCTAGTCAGCTGGAATATGAATGATATGATGAAACAGCGTAAGGAAAGATTTTATTATACCAGGCGCGCATTATGCGACTTGCTGCTGTGCCTTAGTTCCATGTTCCCGTTCACTCTGTAATGTGCTTATGTCTTGCATGTGCGCGCATCTCCGTTCATTTCCCAAGATTTCAAAAAAATGTTACGCGACTGCAATGCAACAAAGTTTCATGTGCGCGCCCAGAAATAAAGATTGGAATATAATATCTTATGAGTGTGATGGATGACAGACAAACAGACAGATAGACACACAGATGGGCGGGCGGACAGACAGACAGACAGACAGACAAATAGACAAACAGACAGACCGACATGCGGACGGGTGGATGGATGGATGGATGGATGAATGGATGGATGGGTGGAGGGATGGATGGATGGACGGCAGGACGGATGGATAGATGGATGGATGGATAAATAGATGCTAAACTCATATCTCATCTACAACTGTCATTGGCCAATTAAATCTGCTAACTTTCCAATGCTGGGCAACCAAAGCTCATGAAAGCGGCTTTCTTGAAATGTGTACTCTGTCTCTGTTTTCAGGTCCTTACAATAGCAAAATATTGAATTTATAAGATAAAAACCTGCAGTTCAAAAACTCATGGCAGAGCACATATATTTGTATTCCGACAGTAATAGGGTTAAGAAATGGCGACATCAATCCGCTATAACAACCCAGGAATCATCGTATTTTTTAAGTCTTTGTCCTAGATTTTACCAGGAAGAAACAACTGAATTCTTCAGATTCTTACGCAGTGGCCAGAGAAGGCAAAACAGGGGAAAACAAACCTGTACACAGGAAACAGCTGGTTCCTCGGTGAATGACCCCGACCAATTACTCCCTGCAATGTTGAACACTACGGATCTTGAATTAGCCTTGCAATATCTCAAAGTGAAGCTGTGTGCAGAGGTTTTCTGTTGTATGTCTATTCAGTGGAACAACGGTCGCGTTTTCAGCCATACATTTTGTGTTTTCTTTTCTTTTTTATTCTCAATCTGGTCTAAAAGAATGGGGAAATACATGCTTGAACAAAACCTCAACGCAAGTAGTATTGATTTTATTGTTGTTGTGTTTTTCCAAAACTCGACCATCTTTCCCCAGAAACAGGTCGAAAGTTCCCCAACTGATGCCGTGTTTACCCAATAATCCAAGTCCACAAAGTTCAGTACCAAACACAGCGCACGGTTTGCCATTATTAAATTAAATGATCAAATTGAATAAACACGGACAAGCTGTGAGTAGAGCCCGTGCTTGTCTGAACCTCTTGAAAATCAACAGCGTGATGTCGTGTGAATAATCTTTTGTGCGTCGGCTGTGAATTTGTGTGATGCAGTTACGAAGTTTTAGACATTTGATAATTAATTTTGTCTTAAAAGTTTCCTTTGACCTTTTGGAATAACCAGAATAATCAAATTCAAAAGGTACAAGGACAATAGAGATCATAGCAGTATTGCTGTGGCATCGAAAGGGTTAAGTGTGAATGTGGCGTAAAAATAAATTAAATGAAATAATATCAAAGCTCGTTAGCCTTAACAAATAACAAAATAAATGTTTCTTTGTCGCTACCTTAATTCATTCTTCAGTTTTCTTTTCATTAATTGTATTTGTCAAGACATTTTTTTGGCGGGGGGGGGGGGGGGAGGGGGGATCTCCTTGGGGCTCATGAAACTTACTGGTGACCTCGGTAAGATATTCAAATTAGCTACTGCATCATAGCAGTGAAATGCTTTCTGACTTGTGTCTTCATGGCTTCAAACTTAGAAGCCAACACTTCATTTTGTACTGGTAATTCTATAATATGGATGAGCCACGAGTTGCGAGGAAGCTACTTAAGATCAGATGGACAGACAAGGTCAGCAATGAAATTGTATGGAAAAGAACAAGACAGAGCCCAGCCAGAGAGGAAATTAGTAGGAGGCGATGGAGATGGATAGGCCACACTCTCTGGAGGCCAGGAAACAGCATCACGAAGAAGGTATTGGATTGGAATCCCGAGGGCAAGAGATCAAGAGGAAGGCCGCGCGGAACGTGGAGAAGAGCCAGAGAAAATGATGTGCAACGAAGCGGAAAGACTTGGAATAATGTAAAGAGGCTGGCCCATGATAGAGAGGGATGGAAAGTGTTAGTTGGTGGCCTATACCCTGATCCAGAGTGAGAAAGGCAATGATGATGATGATGACGAGTTGCGAAACGTTGGCCGAGAACACTGGGACGGCCACAAAAGCAAAGAAATATGCCGTTTTCACATAAATTCCTTTTAAAGGAATGTAGTATTTCGATGGACATTATGAAATTGTTACTACATAAAAAGCATGCTTCGCGTGCATAATTTTCGAGGTGTAAGCAGACTTTTTCCACACTGTGTTTAGTAACCTAATATTTCTTGCTTTTCCTACCCGTTTTTGTGTAAAAACAAAACAAACAAAAAAAAACGAAAAAAAAACAACAAAAGGTTTCATTTTCCGGTGTCTAATCGGTTCAAAGAGTTGCAAGATTCTCCTCCAAGGGTTGGGAAGTTGCGAATATGGCTCTTTTGGAAAGTCACGATATGCGCAAAAAGTTTTGCTTATTATTTGTGTTGATTTCTTTACCAACTGGTGCATATGCATCAAAGAAGATGTTTAAGCTCATTAAAGCACTTCACATTGTAACATATACAGTACATACACGGACCCTCTAATACAGAGAGATCCAGAGGTGACGAACAGGTTTACAAAATAATAGACCAAGTCAAACAACTACTTGCAACCACTCCTATAAACCACACAGACTAATGCTGGAAACGGAGACTGAAACGGACACGTCAAAAACCCTTCAAGTAGTGAAATAAAAAGAATAATGTCATCGCCGTTTCCGTACACATGGAAACACTCTTTCTTTCTATTAATTGGTGGGTTTTTGACATTTCCGTTTGCCGTTTCCGTTTCCGTACACATGAGAACCCGGCTTAAGGCTGGTGGAACACCGAAGCTGGTTTCTCATGTATATGGAAAGGGAAACGGCAACGGAAACGTCAAATACCCTTCAGTTAGTGAAATAGAAAGAATGTTTCCGCACGCCGTTTCCGTACACATGGAAACACTCTTTCATTTTACTACATGAGGGATTTTTTGCCATTTCCGTTTCCCTACACATGAGAACCCAGCTTTAGTCAAGTGTTTCTGATTCAGTGCGCCAGGTCTCACTTTCCGCCAGCTGACTCCGAGACAGTTTTGACGCGCCTGAACTAGTAAGACAGACTTGTTTTGGTGTCGTCGGTGCGCCAGGTCCTATTTACCTCCATACTCCACATTTTACACTAAAACCCGACACAAAACAAACTTGGCTCGGTGCGCCACCAGTTTAAAATCCCCTGCCAAGAAGACAAAACGCATCATGTTGATACTTCTCTTTTTAAATACAGTTTTTTACCCACTGAGACAAAGACTTAAGACGTTTTTAGTTGTTCTGCCTGAATCTCCGATTCTCCCCAGACAACAATCAAGACAAAAGATCAACAAACAAACACATAAACCCCCAAAAAAACAACTCTTTTCTTCTGTCAAAAGACAAGGATTTATTTACTCAGCCAGCTGTTTGTAGCGCCAGATTAATGTGTATGTCGGGGGAATCCGGGAGACAGGAAGGGAGGCAGGGTGATGCCCCAACTTTTCTGGGCGTTGGTGATCAGACTTGGCAAGGGGCGTAATCGTAAAGAGAGAGAGAGAGAGAAGAATAATGTGTGCACGTCTACCTCAATATCCTGATCATTGTTTTCATCTGGCCCTAAGAGTCCAGGCACCGTAGCTTCGATTTCGTTTTGCTTTCGGCTCACTTTTGACAATTTTGTCGTATGATATCAGCATCGGCTTTCCGAAAAGCCGGGAAGATGTCGAACACTTTCGCACTGCCTTTCAAAACGCGTAGAGCTTCCGCTTTCCTTCCGTTTCATCTTTCCGTTGAGACTGATGTTATTTAGCCTCCAATAGTAACCCGTAGTTTAAAAAAACACAAAAACTACAGACTTTAGACTCTGTGTGGTGATGACGCCCCACTGGGCAATTAGGTTGTAATAAAGTGACTGTACAACGCTTTCATAGGAGTGAATTTACAAATTAATTTGTTTTAAAAACATGTCCGCTGATAACGCTTTACCAATACTCGTGTCCTCAGTCAGTCAGTACTAACAGTGTTACCCACAGAATTACTGGAAAATTGAACATCAGTGGCCAAAAATAGGATTATAGTAATGCAGATCATTCATACTATAGCGCCCAATCCAAAAACATGCTCTATAGGCTTTAGAGAAAATCTTGTCACCTCTCTCTCTCTCTCTCTCTCTCTCTCTCTCTCTCTCTCTCTCTCTCTCTCTCTCTCTCTCTCTCTTTCTCTTTCTTTCTCTCTCTCTCTGTCTCTCTCTCTCTCTCTCTCTCTTTCTTCCATACTTTATTTATTGCATACAATTCTTTTCTAGAAATAAATTCACACATACATCATAATAGGCTTATGGTATAAATATATCAGAAATTTGAACAATAAAACAGCAAAAATGAAATGAATTGAGCAAATAAATGTATTGGGAACGAGACTTCAGTATTGAAAGTGTTTTTGTAAAAGGTGGGTCTTTAGACCTTTAGACCAGGTTTGAATTTTGACTCGGTAGATGCTCCTCGCAATGATTTTGGCAGCGAGTTCTAGATATTTATGTATGGCACAGTAAATGTTCTGTCTCCTAGTTTCTTTGACTTGATTGTGTTTTAATGCTAATTGAAGACTGTTCTTACGAGACTGTGGTATTCCAAATAGTAAGCTATACCAGTATTTTTCCCCTAACACCAACCTTAACTGAATCTACTAACAAGACTGCCTCATAGCCCAACACAAAACTCCACTAAAAGGAAGGTACATACGATATATGAATTTATTCACCGAACTTGGGAATTTCTAAATTCTATTTAAAACTTGTGAATGGGGAATAGGAAACTTGTAACAGTAATCAGCTGAGACGTGAGGAGGACACTAGATACGCCTCTTCTATGTCATGAGATAGTGTTGTTATGGTTGTTTACAATTTCCAACTGGATAATCTTATACAGTGGGTTTTCCCAGATTCCTCTCAAGAGCCGTGTCACATGTTATAGTTGTTCACTGTTTCCAATGGGGATAATCTTACCCAGTGGATTTTCCAGATTCCTTAAAATAATCTTGTCTCAAGCATTTCACACCACCACTATCTCTCTCTCTCTCTCTTCAAGTGCCGGATCTGGAACAGATATCGACGATCATGGTTTGCCACTCATTCCTCCGCTCGAATGCTCTCAAAAAGCGCATATTGTCCTGGTTTTTCCCTGTCGCCCATCTTTTCGAACTCTCTAGATATGTTAGTCTTTGTCTCACAGCCTACCATAAAAAAAAACAATAGACCTACTTTGTGTGACGCATCTTCAGTTTAACAATAATAAAGATGGTACTCAGAATTGTTAGGACTCATTACGATCTTCCTTATGAACAATCCTACAAAAGATTCAGGGAGTCAACTGAGTTGACAAAACCGATGTTTATATGTAAAGCACGTTCTGCGTGGCTGAATATTCTTGGCCGCATTTGTATTGGTATACTTCTTTGATCCCATTTGGGAAATTTGCCTTAGTGTCATTGTTACAACTGGAGCAAACACATACGGTAGTCGCCACAATGGACCTGGGGATGTCTCGATGTCTCGATGTCTCGTTTTCAGTGTTAGTTTTAATAATTTTAATGTTACCCTCATCGTTCTCATCGTCGTCTTTATCTTCAATATCATCACAATGTTTTTCCTGGTGGATTGATAACTGTCTATTTGCTAATCTATGTATGGGGTTTTTTTTTATATCACCTCTCTCTTTCTCTCTCTCTCTCTCTATCTCTCTCTCTCTCTCTCTTTCTCTCTCTCTCTCTCTCTCTTAGAGATATAATGTTGCCAAAGTTAGAGTGACGTAACTGACAGCATGGCCTTTTTCCACTTTATTGTCTCAATGAACCTGTCTCACACTGAACTCTTTAATGTCAAAGATAGATAAACGTATCTGTTAACCGAAATAGTAGTTTTTAGTCTGGCAACCTAATACAATAATATGCATTTATATGGTTACGCCACACACGTTTTTTTTTTTTTTGCGTTTTTTTCAAAGGTGTGAAATGCTCAGATACGTCACTCTACTTTTGTACAGCAGTATTGTGCCCACCAAGTTAATTGGTCTCTTGCTTTCTCTTCACAGGCTTTTCCTTCGTGCGTTGTTCTTGCTGATTTTGTTTCTTAATTTCGCATGAAGATGCAGTTTCGCCTGGGCATTATAATCATTTTGATGTGATTTGATCGGTAACAGCACCCAGACACATGCAGCTTTGTAGAGGATAATATAACATTAAAATTTAAAGAAAGGGGGAAGGAGGGGGGGGGAGATAATAAGTAAAAGTATATTATAGTCACACATAAACTGTTGTACACACATGTATACGAAACTAATTGTTTCAAATATATGACAGTGAAGCACATACATACACACACACGCGCGCACAAATATACACACGCTTGCAAACATGCACAGACTCACACAAACAGACACACACTCAAACATACACGCTCGCAAACACCCAGACGCACACACCCACACATAAACATACACGCGCGCGCGCACATCGCACACCTGGATACACATGAACAAACACAAGCAATAATAATAATAATAATGATAAATAGAATTTCTATAGCGCATTTCTAATAAAATTATTACTCAATGCGCTGTACATTGCATCAATAATTCATGCATACACTTTCGAAATCTCATACTAAAACACGCACTCTCATCCATACAAACTTTCAGTTTCACACACATAGACGCTCTTAGTCCTATAACACTAGCTTATATAATCAATACACGTGAATTACATCATAATTATGACTTGCTGCCGTCACACTTTTTTTTTTGTATTAATTTGTGATATTATTATGAATCATTCAGTGACACGTTTTTATTAAAGTATCATCAATCGGATTATTTTCCACAGGATATCGCTTTTAAAGCCACGAGTCGCTGAGTTGTGGCTTTCAGTCGCAGTTTAAATTCCCAGGTTTGAAGCTTCTAAATCGGAAATTCATTAGAGGACACACTGATTTATAAGTGAAAGGGATGTGGGATGAGACCTCCGTCAATAGCCTGAGTGAAGTCATGTTTGAATAAATAAATGGACTTGTTTGAACATTTTCTGTGACGAGTTGGCAAAACGAAATTGGTAACAGAGGTCCGGTTAGGAGAGACAACTGATAAGAGAGACAAAGAAGGAATTTTTTTTAAAACGGAACATTTGCAAAAAGGAAGTAAGGACAGGAAGTAGTTAAGAATTCATACATAAATATTACAGTACACATTGCAACAGGATCCTTGATTTTTTTTGTTTTTGTTTTTTTACTCCTACTCCAGAAATATGACGTAATCCTAACATATTTTCCAGAAAATAATTATCTCAAGTAGAAACTCCACTTGAGGGGAAGTCGCTAGCGATGACCCTGGGATGGTGGACATTGTCACAACTTTAGATTTTCCGTTTCATTTTTTTTTTTATAACATACTTTTTGTCATTAAAGGCAAATCATTGAGTGGGTTTATTTTTCTGCCTGTCACAATCTATTCCGCGGCTTCCCACGTTGAAAGTGTATGTAGGAAGCGAAAAAACGGGAATTGTATGAACCGACAGCAATCAAAAATCCCCGAAGGCTGTTAGCTACTGGTCACTGGCTAATGCTGCTGGGTTAGGGAAAAACACAGTATTAAGAATGTTGTTATAAGTACGTACGTCCCCCAAGTTTTGTGCGCTAGGGCTACGTACTTTAAAGACTTTTGTGACTCCACAGCTAGAGAGCTCCTCCCGAAGTGCTCATAACAACAGACTTAAATGATAATTCTTTCAGATTTTCTTTTTGTTTTCCTCCTGTTTTTTTTTGGTTGAAAGGGTAGGGGACAGGGTTAGGGATTCGATAAGATATAGGGATGAAGATATGGACGGGGTTGGGGCTAAGTACGTACACGTACGGGCCCCTAGAGCAAACCGCTTGGTGTGCTCTCTAGCTCTGGCGTCACAAAAGGCTTTAGAATATGGACGCCTAGCTCAAAAAAACTTGTGGGACATTCATAATGAATTTGGAAAAATCCGCATACAAAAATGTATCTTTCTGCAGTGTATATAACGGTACTTACCGAAGAGCGCTGCAAATTTCCAGTGACGAATGAGCTTCAGGGAGTGTTGTCTTAGGATCCTGACATGCCCTATCAAATGTCCTGTTTCGTCCGAACAGTCAAACGTTGATATACGATACCAAATCTCAGAAATACGTCACAACTAAAAATTCTTAACACACCAACAATTCAATATTTGCGCACTTTCGCAAGGAGATTGTGTTTCTCGAATTATAACATAACAAATAGTGGAGATATAGAAATTATTTTTTAATAATATATAATATTTTAATAATAAAGAAACAATGGATTTGTAAACAGCTATGTAGAGTTCTAACTACCATCTGCAATAAGTTTGATGGAAGAAGGAAATTCTAGTAGATCCTAATGTCAGCATTCAAAACTGAGGCAGCGGAATAATAAGGAGGGCCACAGCCATTACAGAATGTTTAAGATCAAGCACTGGTACTGGTGACCGTACTAGATCACAGCACAAAATTACCCTACTATTTACAAGTTAATGTATCTAACGGTCATCTGATTACTTGGATTTGTCAACGTTGATTTTTAACATTCAAGTTAAGATCAGTGAACCAACTGTCAACTGAAAAGTGAATTCGCTTAGTATTTATCGAGTCGCTTAGTGCAACAAAATTCTCTAAACAACACGGCACGATCCTAGATCCTGGTATTCTCTTTCTTTTGAATTTGTCAACCCGGATTCAAACAATCACGTGAGATCAGAAGATCCACAGCTCAACTGATCAGTGTACCGGTAAATTGTTTAACAAGTCGCTTAGTCAAACAACATTCTCTGGACTACAGTGTACGAGTCTTGATATTAGTCTTTTGTTTAATTGAATTTGTCAGCCGTAAATTAGAAAACCTCAATTCAGTTGACAGAGCACTGTATTGGTGAACTATTTAGCAAGTCGCTTAGCCAGACAACATTCTCTGAACCACAAGGTATTTTCTATATTTTAAATTTGTCAATCTTGATTTAAACAATCATGTTAAGATCAGAAGATTCACAAGTCAACTGACAGCTCACTAGTGCCGTGAACAAATAAACAAGTCGCTCCTTAAAACAATATTCCCTGAACAACAAGGCACGAGCCTAAATGTTGGTATTTTCTTTATTTACGTATGTTTATCCAAGCGCACAAACTCAACAGGACGAAGCAAAGTCAGCACAATAAATCAAGAGCCACAACAAGAAACAGTACCTCACTGCAATCATGTCGCATTTGTATGAGAAATCAGTGGAGCATGCCAGGAAGGCTCAGATTTCTTCTTATCCAAATCAAATTGGCCCTCGGGTCGGGCATTCTGGCGTAATTTTACACACCTTGTAGACATACGACAGACACCTTTTACGTACCATTTCTTTTGCTTCGGTTTCTTTTTTTTTTTTGGTCTGGCAATAGTGCTGACGCTGGCCTACGTGTGGACCTGCTTGTGCGTGTAATTTGTATGTGTTCGTACGCATCCTTCCATGAAAACATTGGTCTGTTTAGCACTGATAGAAGCTGTGGGAGATGGGTGGAAATTAGTGTAGTGTCATTACATTTGCTCCTAAACGGGAGGGAGAATTATCATAACAACATGGGAAACAGAGAAAAGTACATCGACAGAGCTAATGCCAGAAATACTGAGTTTCACTTTTTAAATAATTTTCCCATATTAAAGAGCTTGAATTCAGTGTGAAGGAAATAATATACAAATGCTGTATTTATCTACAGGTCTTTCCATAACTCTATTTCCGAATTTTTGCAAAACAAGCACGTGCTTAGAGCATCAAGGGAAGGGGGGCACCACAGAAATTTTTCATTGCCAGATTTATCAGGGACCATATGGTGCGAAACTGCAAAAATGGTGCAGCTACACCAGAATCCACAAGAAGAGGTCCCCACAATAAATGGAAAAATTGAAATATTTATACATTTCTATTTTATGGTTGTTTTTTTTTCATATTTTGAATTTATGTATAATATTTGGGACACCAAAATCTTTAATGCTTAGGGCCTCTAAAGGTCTTAATCCGGCCCCGGGGCCATCCATGAAATACGAAAGCTCAAATTTGGTGATTTTTACCCCCCCACCCCCCCCATTTCTCATTTCCTATGCTTGTCTCAACGCTCTCCCCTGTTCACAATCTCCCGCATTGTCCGAGCACACGGCCATTACAATGATATAATTATGTCTGTGGTAATGCCTTGATGTTCTCAAACTTCGGAAATGCCACTTTGCATGGACTATTAATTTGAGTGCTTCATTAGAAACGTTGCGGGTAGTTGGTGGGAGCTTCTGGTAGGTTCTCCTTCTGTCCTATCGTTCTATTATGTTCTTTCTATCGTCTTGCGTCTTCCTTGCACAATATGGCCGTTATCGTATCGTCGTGCTTTCATCTTATACTGGATACTATAGAGCAGGCATGTCAAACTGAAAGTTCCCGAAGGGCCACATGGGTCACATTATGTCATTAGGGGGGCCACACACGGCAAATATTTGCACACAGTATAACTAATTGAAGTCATTGAACTGTTGCACTGCAGGATATTTTGCTGCTTAGTATGCACATACAATATGTAAACGAATGTTTTAGCAGCATTCATGAATACAAACTAATGAAATAGTTTGATAAAAAAAATTAAGGACATAGTATTTTCGTATTTTGCAACAGCAACAAAAACATAGTTAAAAGAACACAACAGTTTAAAACTGAAACATTTATTTGCTACTATTCAAAAGGTTTTAGTGTTTTGTACTGAGGTTTGACACCTTTTTTGGCTGACAATTTTTGGTATGTCCGGCTGAAGTGTCCGTGCAGTTCCGACTTTGATCAAAGATGTCAATGCTAACTAGTCAGCCTTGTTCTCTGAGAGGTTTTTGTTGATTTCATGAAAGAAAATAGCTGTTCACACTCATAGGTAGAACCAAACATTGCCATTTTATATTACGAAAAAATACGATAAAATATATAAAATTTATATTATTATGAAAATAAAATGTGCTCGCACTGTAGAAACCTTTACGAGGGCCGCAACTTTGCGTTTAAAGGGCCGCATGTTTGACATGCCAGTATAGAGCGTTTAGCGTGCACAGATTTCTCACCGCCACCAAGCGACAAATGCGCGGAAGTCAGGAACAATGCCTTATTTTACAAAGCCAAATAGGGAAAATATTAAATTTTGTTCACAGTTCAGCTATCGCTGTAGGTCCTGAATGACGTTGCTTATTTTGTAATTCTAACTTCATTCACTGTGAGAAAACTGCGATTTTTTCTTTTTTTTTTTTTTTCGTCGCAGTAGCACTGTAATAAATTTTTAATCAGTATCATTAATTTATCATTACATCAAGCATTCTTTTCATGCAATGGGTCATGGGCCCCGCCCCCGATCAGGGCACAAAATGTGTGCACGATTTTTTTAGAGATGCGAAGAAGGGAATGTGTCTCATCTTATCATTTCTAATGTCTTTGCTTTCATCAAACTCAAACTAGAAATTTTAATGTACTTAATTTTTTTTAACAACCCAGCAACTTTATTTGTCGGCGAAAAGAGGAAAAGAAACACAAACTACCATTATTGAAAAGTATATGCCCCCCCCCCCACACACACATAAATCCCCTTCCTTCCCGCCATGTACGCTTTTCCTAACGCTGGAGACAAGCTCCAACTCCCATCCGACCGTATGTGGACGCCTCTGCTCATAGAGGAACAGATTTAGATGAAGAGAGGCCCCGGGCTATTCTAGCTGTGAGGCTCCTCCCTATCCCACACCTTGACGCCCAGAGGAAGACGGAAGTGTTTTAAATAATTTGAGTAACGACAAGGATGATGATAGGTGTTTAAAATTCAGCACTTCACAATTCCTTCTCGAAATGACATAAGCTAGGAAAAATACAAAAGATTTGTTCAGAAACTACTCCGCATTGTAACATCATAAGTAAGAATAGACAACGCGTGTCACAAAATAGTATGCAGACTGGCCTGAGGCGGTCAGGCCCCGTTAGATTATGAGGCCCTTGACTTCAGCCTATCTAGCCAAATAGTAAATCCGGCGCCGGCCCCATACTGCTACCGATACCGCCAGGTATTAAGCTTAGTGGACTTTTGTTCCTACGGCATTAGTCACAGTTAGTGGCCTCTGCCACGGGGAAGAGGGGAGAAAGGAGGGGTGGAGCAAGACCTACAATAGAATAGCACAAAGAGTATATTAATTATCCGCATGGGTGAGGTGTAGAGAGATATGTGTGTGTGTGTATGTGTGTGTGTGTGTGGGAGGGAGGGAGGGGGGGAGGGAATCCGAAGTCCTGCCACTTCCTGGAGTATGAATAATAATGGTTAGCAGTGACTGATACCTGAGATCTGGACCACAGAGCAGGGAACTACCAGAGGCGAAAGAAGCCCAAGAAACTCACTTGTCGTGACTACAGGAATTATGGGCACCGCCATTTTTGGATGAAATGTAACTTCACTTGACTTGATCGGCGGTAAACAATACCCGTTTGTACATTTCCACGGGGAGTAAGAGCTTAAAAACGGCTCTAAATAGTTTCAATCAACCCAAAAAATATGAACAAACCATAGTAAATATAATACTCACACTGCCTTTGGTGAAGACGGTCCCTTTCAATTTTTGTTACCGCCCTGACCTAGTTTCACGATTTGGCGAAGTCAGATCTCTCTCATAAATCATACATGACGCAAATATGCCCAGGTCCAAATGGCGTACCATAGCTGGTGTACAGGAAATATTCTAAGGTACTCAAATTACTCCACAAGGTACTAGCCCAACACTGGAATGACGGAAAAGATAAGCGACCAGTCGAACTATGCTGAGGGGGGTTTACATACGAAAAGAGAGGAACTCAAGAGATCGAACAGTTTCAGCCAATCTCTCTGCTGAATGTCGAAGGCAAAATATTCTTTGCGTACCTAATGGAGAATGGCTACATAGACACACCAGGCCAAAAAGGAGGAGTCTCCGGAATAACAGGGTGCCTGGAACATGCAAGCATGATTTGGGATGCCGTCCAGACCAGACCTCGCTAACGCATATGGATCAGTCCTTGCTATATCTGGCACGAAAGATGTGCCATGTTCCAGACCACACGACAAACATCCTCAAGGAATACTTCGAGAGTTTTAAAATGAGATTCCCAACGAGCGAGTATAACACGTCATGTCTCCAAGATAGTCACTGCCTGAACGAAAACAAAAATAATAAAACGAACGGAGAAAAATCAAAAAAAAGAGGGAAAAAATGAAATTTTAGTATTGAATGGGGAAAATTTTTAAAAACAGCTTGAGATTAAGTAGAAAAAATGTGCATCTCTTAAACATTTCCATCCCTTTGACGTTGTTGTGATTTCCTCCGTACAGCCCATCTCTCTCTCTCTCTCTCTCTCTCTCTCTCTCTCTCTCTCTCTCTCTCTCTCTCTCTCTCTCTCTCTCTCTCTCTCTCTTGTTTTTTGTTGGTTTATTTATTTATTTGTCAATAAATCTCTCTCATCCACACCATCTTTGTTGATAATGTTTTTCGTACAGCTGCCATCCACTCTCTCTCTCTCTCTCTTTCTCTCTCTCTCTCTCTCTCTCTCTCTCTCTCTCTCTTGTTTTTTGTTTGTTTATTTATTTATTTGTCAATAAATCTCTCTCATCCACACCATCTTTGTTGATAATGTTTTTCGTACAGCTGCCATCCGCTCTCTCTCTCTCTCTCTTTCTCTCTCTCTCTCTCTCTCTCTCTCTCTCTCTCTCTCTTTCTCTCTCTCTCTCTCTCTTTCTCTCTCTCTCCCTCTCTTTCTTTCTTTCTTTCTTTCTCTCTCTCTCTCTCTCTCTCTCTCTCCGAATCGCTCGGAAAGCCTAATATTTCTGTAAACTGTCATCAAACCACGTCAGAGCTCAGATCTTTAAGGAAGTTTTGAACCTAAAAAGTATAATTATTATGGCTGTAACAGCAAGAAAAAGGTATTTTATTATTCTCAAGAACTTCTTGGCATAACAATACCAGAACTATAATTTACGGACATCAACGTACACAAGAGAATTCGTCATTTCGAAAGGGATGTAGTTATACGTACGTACGTCCCCTCAGTTGGGTTGTTGTTTTTTTCGCTAGGGGTGCGTATTTTAAAGACTTTTGGGACTCCAGAGCTAGAGAGCTCCTTCCGAAATGCTCCTTGACAACAGGCTTAATTCATTATAATTATTCATTCTTTCAGAATGTCTTTTTGTTTTCCTCCTGTTTTTTGGGGTTGAAAGCAGGGGGGGGGGGGGGGAGCAGGATTAGGGATTAGATAAGATTAAAGCTTGGGGATATTGGCGGAGTTATGGATAGTAAGTGAACGTACGCTCCCCTAGCACTAAATGCTTGGGGTGCATAAGTATTTATAACAACAGCCTTTTGAAAAACAATAATAGCAAAATAATCCACTAAATCCAAACATTCGCCACTTTGCCAAAAGCACGGATGAATTATTTTGTCGGCTGGCAAATTGAAGCAATTAAGAAGTCTGGACACGTCTTGGATGATCCCAAAGGTGGGGATTTCTAAGGTCAAGAACACAGAAGAAACAAACAGAGTGATTGACGTGAGGTTTCACAGGCCAACCCTAAGGCTGTGACATGAATTGACCACGGGTCAAGTATAGGGCAGCTAAGTTCTTGTGAAACGGTGGATACCTTAGCCTAGGCTTACACCAAAGATACTAAAATTGATAAGATAAGACAGCTAGTGCTTTTAGCGTGCACAGATCTCGCATCTCCATCTAGCGGCAAACGAGCTATAGTAATGAAAGCCAAACAGGGAAAATTTCGAATTTTGTTCACTGTTCAGCTATCGCTATAGGCCTTGATTGACATCACTTATTGTGGAATTATAACCTCAATCGCTGTGAGAAAACTCTGGCTATTTTTTCCTTTTTTTTTTTTAGTCGCAGTAGCACTGTCACAATTTTGCATCATAAATTCACCATTATATCAAGCGTTCTTTTCATACTATGCGCCATGGGCCGCGCCCCCGATCAGCGCGCAAATTGTGTGCACGTTTTTTTTAGTGGTGCGAAGAAGACAGTGTCTCATCTTATCGTTTCTAGTATCTTTGGCTACACTAGCCGATTTCGATCGGTCGTGTAGGTGAATGGTAATGTCACGACAAATAGTTTTAATGAGACATCGCGTAACAGCCAACTAGTTGGGATCTCACTGAAACTTAATGATCTGACGTCACTATCCAAACAGTCGTCCGATCGAAATCGGCTAAGGCGCGTTTAGGCTTAATGCTCTCCTCCATAGCATCAGTTCCGTTATTTTTACGGACAGTTCTATGCCTCTACACCGGTGAGGAGCTGACACTCTTTGCCTCTGTATGCTTGTCCACAGCACCCGCCCCGCTATTTTTACGGACAATGGCATACGAAAAACTCTCTTTGCCTCTATAGCTTTGAGGAGCGGAGCGGAGCGGGACGGACGCTGTGGACAAGTATGCAGAGGCAAAGAGTGTTTTACGTCACTGTCTGTAAAAAATAGCGGAGCGGATGCTGTGGACAAAAGCAGTTAATATTTTTATTCGTGTCGTCATCATGTAATCCATGGCATGCAACCACTGTTCCTTTGTGACAAAAGCTATGGTAATGTGCATACTCCGAGTATTGTGCGAGGTTTTGTTTGTTTGTTTGTTTGTTTGTTTTTGTGGTTTTTCTTTTTCCTTGTTCGTCAGTATCATCATCATCATCGTCATTTCTCAACACCATCTCCGCTCTCTTGTTTGTATCTTGTGTTTTCGGCCTTTCTCATTTTCCTTCTCTTCCCTGTCTTCAATCACTCATTTACTAGTGGCTGAGACAGAACATTGGGCAGTTGGTCGGTTTGTTTGTTTCCTGTTTTTCTCATACTGAAAATAATAAACCACACTTCAAGTTAACAGAAAAAGAAAACCGTGCATAAATGCCAACTCTTCAAATTACACTGGTAAACCCGAGAACAAATAATAACCGAACATTCCAGACCTGTTGGTTTCAATACCCCCACTGATTTGTTTTTGCACGGCTCCGCTAGATTTGAGGTCTTTATTTTAGGAGGTTCGCTGCCCTTGGCATCTACACCTCACTTTACTTGTTTTATTATTTCTTGTTCTGGCGGGGGGGGGGGGGGGGAGATGATATGGATAAATTTTAATCTATTAATTTCAATTTTGCCCGGGCAGCGGCCTTTCGGCCTGCTCTTTACGATTTCCAACTGCCAAGGTATCTTTAACGTGCGCAACGTGCACACGGGCCCTCCGAATTTTTTCGTCCTTATCCGAGAAGACTAGGTACTCGATCCTACCCCCCAATAGGACCAGGGACTTGAAAATATGAGAAAAATCCAGTTTCCAAGAACTACTCGATCCTACCCCCCAATAGGACCAGGGACTTGAAAATATGAGAAAAATCCACTTTCCAACATGCCTGCACTGCCCGGGTTTAGAACCCGGGACCCTTGGCATGAGAGGCGAGCACCTTGCCTCTAGACCACCTTGTCCCGTAATAAACGGCTCCGCTAGTTCGTGCTTGTTGCTTTTATATTTAGAGCCCCTTCATACGGGGGCGCGTTAGTAGTGCTTCAGCAGTGCTGCTCACGTTCGTCTGTGGCGCGACTAAATTTCTAATGCGGGTCATTTACTTTACAAATGGATGTTAGCAGTACTGTAAATTTCTGACGTGCGACAGTGGTTCTACAAACGAGCATTCGTGGCACTGCTAAATTTCTAACATGCGAAAGTGGTTCTACCAAACATTATTGTGGTATGAGCTTCCGTTTTAAGGTTGTGTGTTAGTAATTTTACAGACGCGCTACCAACGTGCGACTAAAGCAGTCGTGTGGTCGTAGCAAGGTGTGAAACCCCAAATTCAGCTCCTAGTATCGCCACGAGCTGCGCTACTTTTAGTGGTCGTCACTAGGGTAGAAGACAAGTACTCTGGTCGTCAGCAGCGTTACTTTTTGTAGCTGTCACCAGCTTAGAAGCCAACCATTCTGACCGTCTGCAGCACTACTTTTTGTGGTTGTGGCTGTGTGTGAAAGCCTCCATTTATCTCCAGTATTTTGCCACCGGCAGCCCTGCTAATAGGCCACAAAAAGTAGCCAGGTCTAAAGGAGCTCTTGATCATTGCAAAGAGTATTATTATACCTATTTTTGTTATTGTTGTCGATGTGTTACACAAAGTTACACTCAAGTAATATTTTATGATCTTTTCAGGATCGTTTGACAGAGGGGTTTTTGTTCCCCTATAACAAATTGATTGCTCTGACCCCAGGCCCAAAATAGACCAGGTCGGGGGCTGGGATGGAGAGAGGGGAGCCGAGGGAAGAGGTAATTTCCCAATTTCCCAGTGTCGTTCCTCCCTGGAGAGACATTAGAAATGTCTGGAAATGTCTGCCATTCGGTGTGACCAAATGAAAGTCTGGACAAAAATACACTCCTGACGTCTGTCGTGGAAACAAAACGTTTATGACCAGAAAGTGAAGAGTGTTTGTGCATGTGTGTGTATGTGAGTGTGCTTGTGTGTGTGAGTGTCACGATCACGTGCGTGAAGATGGTCACGACCACGTGTGTGATGAGTACCTAACTTATTTACCTTTCAAACCCAGCTAACAAGCCAAGCAAGCAGACCAGCGATCAACGGACACATGGAGTGAAATTTAAATTAAACGATATTTAATTATAAATGCATGACAAAACTTATGTCAAAACATTCAACTCATGATAATCACATACATAATCACAAAAACAGAGATACTTCAAATTTACTCTTGGGGATCATGGCTATTCTCTATTCCCCGTTTCACATCTAGATCTAATCCCTCTGTCTATAAACTTAACTACGTATACTTAATAGTCTCTGTCAACAGCTGCCCACCTCGTTGATGCAGTTTCACGTCTCCAGAGTTCACACGATCCTTTCTAGATCTCTAACTTCGACGATAAAAGGGGAAACAGACGTCCCTGGCTTCACACAAATAAGAACACACAGTTCACACCCGCCACCGTAGATTACTAGCTCCTTGAGGGGTTATCGTCCCGTCCTCAAAGACTCTTCTTCTGCAAACACACACAGCACATCGACGGTTCACACCCGCCATCGCAAATCACGAGCTTCTGATGGGTTCCCATCCTATCATCAGAACTCCTCAACTTCTGGTCCCCATGGCACGACCTTCCACTTGTCGCCCGGACCGATTAAATTCTTCTTATTGGAAAATACATGCGAACATCATGGATCCCTCACACACCTAACACTTCTGGTCCCCACTGGCACGACCTTCCACTTGTCGCCCGGACCGATAAATTCTGCGTCTTCCTTTTAGGAATGAATAACTTGGGAAACCTTCATAGATTCCTCACATACATGACACCCCTGGTCCCCATGGCACGACTTTACACCTGTCGCCCGGACCACTTCTCGCTGCGTCTTCCTCTAGGAACGAATAATTTGGGAACCACGTGTTTCGAACTTCTCCTCTACTTATACTCCCGAGGTTTTTTGCACACGCGACTAGTTTAAAGCGAGTCGTGTGTATCTATCCACGCTCGTCAACAATGTTAAAAACCGTGTTTTCCCCTGCTAAGCTCACCCCCCTTAGACTCGTGGCGCACAAGGCCACCGACCTTCCTCGTGATAGTAATCTTTCATGCTAGTCAACAACTTAAAAAAAACTCCCCTTCTCCCCTACTAAGTTTACCCCCTCTATACTCGTGGCGTACAAGGTCATCAACCTTAATCGTGACAGTGAGAGAGAGAGTTTAGGTGGGGAAAAGATTGGGCGGGTGTGCATGTAAAAACTAAGGGGGAGGGGGAGGGTGCCATAATTATGAATGAAACTGAATGATTAAGTTAGACTTATTGTATGTATTCCAATGTTTGAATTGCTATGGGAAGTTAGGATCGGAGTGAATGGATGAAGGAGTGCGTTTTCTTGGTGTGTGTATGTGTGTGTGTGTGTGGGTTTGTTTTTTTTTCAATCAATTTTTTTTTTACTTGTATGTCCTTCTTGAGTATGTGTTGAATTGGCCGTGAAAGGGCCTGTAATAAACTTGGATTGAAACTTAATTCTCATATCTATGGATACTTAGGCTGGTTGTTCTCAACTCGCTATAATACTGTCATCAAACAAAATATAACAACAATGAAATTGTCACGAGCGAGTGAGCGAGAATCAGTAGTTACGAGAAGAGGGTTAGAATAAAGTTAACCCACGGGCCACGGGGTAAGGGAAAGCGTGCATGTTGTGAGTAGTGGGGGTCTGAATGAGGCGAGAGCGCTGTATTACTATCACTGCACACTAAGACGTCTAAGAAAGCGGACGCAGAAGAAAGCCCCAGAGGGCGAACATAAGGAGAGCAGTCGGAAGACTTGGGAGTAGTGTTTTTTCCAGTGATGACTGGTAGGTGGAACGATGATTGATAATTATGATTGATGTATTATCTTCGTCTATTAGCATGATGTAAATAAGTATAGGTGAGGAATGTGGAAGTCCTTGATACTGTATATAGCAATGTGCGCCATGAGCGATAGATGAAAGTTGAGTTCATGGATTTGTAGCGAGAGTGAGTATTGTGTACTACGGTGGAGGTGTGTTACCGTAGGATGTTTGGTGAGTGAAATGTGAACTATTGTGTGTCCGCTTCATGAGTTGTAATGAGGGGTGAAGTGAATAGAAGTGGTATGGTATTATACCAATGTAATGTTATTCTTGTAGGTGCCGGGGACGGGCCGAAGAGCCGCCCACGGTGAGCACAGGGGATAGGCCAGCATAGGGCCGGAGGCCACACATAGGCCAGGAAGGAAGCTGTCGGTGCAGGACAGTAGAGGCACATGAGTCGTGGCAGTCTGGCCAACGACAGGGACGTATATATGATTGTGAATGTGCTATTGAAATGCTAATGTGCTATTGCCATGTTGATGTGCTATTGAAATGCTAATGTGCTATTGCCATGTTGATGTGCTATTGAAATGCTAATGCGCTATTGCCATGTTGATGTGCTATTGGAATGCTAATGTGTTATGGCAATAGGAAGGGGCTATTGAGGGACGGCGGTGCCATTGAAATATTAAGGTGATATTAAGACAGGGAGAGGAGAAGCTGAGACCGAAGTGTCTTTAGAAAGTAACTACGGGGTTGTGGACCCGAGGAAGAGTGCATGTGGGAATAAGGCCGTTGGACGGTAGTAAATTCAATAATATAGTGTATGTAATTGCACTTTTATCTGTATCTTTATGTATAATAAATGTGTGAGTCTGATGGGTTGTTCTGTCAAGTGTTATACTTGTTCGTTCGTGATTGTTGTCTTGTTATAATTGTTACATCTCCCAGTTTGGGATTTGTGACAGAAATAATTATTGTTGAAACTTCAGTTTATTGCTAAATTTGGCCTGTCAAGGCTCTCGCATAATCTGCTCTACTCTAGTAAGGCTGGATGTTCATGTGTATGGAAACGAGAAGGGCAACGGAAACCTCAAAAATCCATCAAGTAGAGAAAAGAAAGAGTTTTTCCATGTGTACGGAAACGGCCTTTTCGTACAGATGAAAACTTCCCTTCTATATCACTACTTGAAGCGTTTTTGACGTTTCCGTTGCCGCACACATGAAAACCCAGCTTAAGGCCTCTGTGGAAACGTTAACACAAGTTTAGAACGTAATGATTTGTGTATAGGGTTAAAAAGACAAACTGAAAAAAAAGGTTTATGTTGTAGAGCAGAAACAAGAAACGTTGTGATGGATCACAAGAGAATTAGAACGGAAAAGAAAAAAAAAACAACAGCTTTTTGGTAACAAACGATCGAAAACTCGGGCTTAGCAACAAAAGTTTTTTTCCATTTTAGCTTTATTCCAATCCCTACTGCGACCCAGCACAATTTCTTTGGTTTCACTTTTTGAAACATGGTTTTGAGAACGAGTAGACTGTGGGGGAGGATAATAATAACATTTGTTTTTCCTTCCTGAGGATTTTCAACTTGCTCTCTTTTGCTAAAGCCAGTATGCCACATGTTTCATGTGTGCTGAGGTTTAAGTCTGAGTATGAGTGTGAGTGTGTGTGTGTGTGTGTGAGTTTGAGTTTGAGTTTGAATTTGAGTTTGAGTTTGAGTCTGAATTTGAGTTTGAGTTTGAGTCTGAATTTGAGTTTGAGTTGTCTGAATTTGAGTTTGAATTTGAGTTTGAGTCTGAATTTGAGTTTTGAGTCTGAATTTGAATTTGAGTTTGAGTTTGAGTCTGAGTCTGAATTTGAGTTTGAGTCTGAATTTGAGTTTGAGTTTGAGTCTGAATTTGAGTCTGAATTTGAGTTTGAGTCTGAATTTGAGTTTGAGTTTGAGTCTGAATTTGAGTTTGAGTTTGAATTTGAGTTTGAGTCTGAATTTGAGTTTGGATTTG
This sequence comes from Onchidella celtica, assembly GCA_963931925.1. Classification (NCBI taxonomy): domain Eukaryota; kingdom Metazoa; phylum Mollusca; class Gastropoda; order Systellommatophora; family Onchidiidae; genus Onchidella; species Onchidella celtica. The sequence continues at coordinate 45,320,214 of OZ007575.1, read as the reverse complement.
AGTTTGAGTTTGAGTTTTGAGAAAAGCACGTTGACACAACCATGACCATATTATGCCAAGATGAAGCAAGACGATAGACAGAATATAGCAGGAATGAGGCTAACGAGTGGTTATTCCACCTAGTTTAGTGGTTCCGTTGTTTTTTTTAATACTTGTGTTCCTTTAGTCTTTCTTCTAGCTCCTCAGCGTCTTCATCTGGCTGTCTCGTAGAGTACTTAAGGGGGCTTTTTAGCCCTGAAAAGGAGCTGTTTGTTTAGCCTTTAACCCCTTCATTGCCACTGCGTGGTAACGCATAATGACTGCGGAAAAGACAGCATTTTGTGACGGGTTCCAATCGCTCGTCAGTAACTGAAGCTTTGTTGTTTAGGGGAATAATGTCGTGAAATTTTAAATTTGACTCTTGAACTATTAATCTTTCTGTTGTCATTGTAGTAATTACTTTCAGGTTTTGATAGTAATATTGCTTTATAGGTACTCAACGACCGTTTCAAAGGCCTGGAGATTTACCCAGCTGTATCCCTCCAGCATACACATTTGATCAGGAAATCTACCCGGCTAGGCAGTTAAGGAGTTAAATCTTTGTGGGGAAATTAAGTCTGTTTTAACCCAGCACTGGCAGTTCACGGGTGGTAACAACATGAACTTACTGCCTCTTCACCATAACTGAAGACTGGCGTTCAGAACACAGCGTTCACACCTTCCCTTGGCCACAGAACAAGTGCGCAAATGGAATGCCAGAGGGCTGTCATATTATCTTAATGAATAAAAGTGCGGGTTAGCGCGTAAAGAATATAGATTTGACAGGTATATATCGAGGACCTATCGCGACCTTAGTTCGTGTTTGTTCTGCTTCTATCTCTATTTCCTGAAAAAACTGGAGATCTTTTAGTAATGTAGAAGAGGTGTAACAAACGCACATTAGGACACTTGTTTAAAATGCATTGTGGCACTTATCAAGCTATTTCACAGTTCCTATTTATTCTATCTACCTATCATAAAACTAAAGCCGCAAAACGTGTTAACATCGAATTTCTCAGTTGTGCAAAAAGGGAATTAAAACAAACAAGAACTACGGTTGCGCTATGGTAAATAATCGTAAATTGATTTTTACAAAATTTTGAGGAAAAGCAAAAGACTGCATAACGTTCTCTGCCAGGCTTAATCATTACGATATCTTTTTTTAAAAAAATGACGTTATTTAACCCTTACTTTTCAGAATTCAATCCCCAACTTATAACAAAACCTGTCGGCTGGCAAGGGCCAAATATTTTTTTTTAAGATCGAGTTACGACAGGTTACCAAATCTCCCTCGATTTGCAAGGTGACTGACCTTGACACTAATGTAATGTGTGGATTCATTATGAGAGACAGAAAGAGAGAGGATGGCTGGGTAGAGTGAACGAATGGCGATGATGTATGATTATTGCCAGTGGATGGATGGAATAGTTATTATTCTGAGCATAGCTACAGTTCAAAAGAATATCTCTATTTCCTGGCTGTAACAACGTGTGAGTGGGCGGGTAGGGTGGTAATTCACTCAGCAACCACCATAAACAAAGAATACGCTTCTGTTTATGTCTGTACTGACGGCTAAAGCGAGAAGAAAGACATAAAAAGCAGGAAATGTCATGTTACTGACCGAGATCTCGTCGTCTATAAAACGCGTTTGTTGACTTCTACACAGTTACAGGTGAGAACATTCGGTCGGAAAGGAGAGAGTGGATAAAGTAGTCATTAAAATTTTACTTCATTTATTTACTTCTCTTTCTCTCTCCCTTTCACGGTCTCTCTTCTCTCGTCTCGTCTCGTCTCTCTCTCTCTCTCTCTCTCTCTCTCTCTCTCTCTCTCCTCTTTCGCTTTCCCTTTTTCTCTCTATCTCTCTCTCTCTCTTTCTCTCTCTCTCTCATAGTCATAAAAATTTGCTTTGTTTATTTACTTCTCGGTCTCTCTCCCTCTCTCTCCCTTCTCTCAGTCTCTCTCACGCTTTTTCTCCCCTCTTTCACTCTCCCTCTCTGTCTCTGTGCATTTATGTCTGTATCCCTCTCTGTCTCTCTTTCTGTCTCTCTCTCTCTCTCTCTCTATCTTTCTCTCTCTCTTTCTCTCTCTCTCTATGATATTGCCTCTTGCTCTGTCCCCAGCTCTGGCTGTATGTCTCTTTGTCTTTGTCTGCGTGACTGTTAGTTTATCTGTATGTTCTCTCTCTCTCTCTCTCTCTCTCTCTCTCTCTTTCCCTCTATCTCTCTCTCTCTCTCTCTCTCTCCTTCTCTCTCTCTCTCTCTCTCTCTCTCTTTCTCTCTATGTTTACACTGGCTGGCCAAGCGCGATCTCACGATCGGTCCTTAAATCTCTATTCTGGGTTAAGTAAAGCAACAAAGACTTTATGCATACATCATCAACCCACCAGACCGCACGCAGCATTTCTTTTTGTTTACAAAGAATACAGCAGACAGAATTTCAACAAGGAACTCCCCTGAAGGGTCTTAGATGACGTGAAGAAACACACATTCAGACATGTTCGTTATCGTATTGTTCCATTCCTTCTCTTTATTTTCTTCCTGTTTCCATTCCTTTCCAGTCCATATGGGGGAACTTCAGATGAAAGGAGAATGGGAGAATAGTGGTTATGGCATCTGTAAATGGCAAAGGACCACAGCAAGAATTTCACCTACCCCACACATAAAGACAGCCTTATGATTGCAATCTCTCTCTCTATCTATCTATCTATCTATCTATCTATCTATCTATCTATCTATCTATCTATCTATCTATCTATCTATCTATCTATCTGTCTATCTCATAGAAGTAAGAAGTACATAGAAGAGTAACGCTAAGCTCTTCAGCAGAGAAAACTTCAATACTCCGCGGGCGCCGCCATTTTCTGTCGATGTAGGGCATAACGTAGTGACGGGAAGCGCCAAATGTAAACAAGCGAAGTACGCTCGTCGAGTCACTGCTGATTTTGTTTGTGTTTATTTTCACTGCTGCATGTCTACCGGCGCTAGAATTATTTCACCAGCTCTTTCAATCTTTAGTGACAGTTTTAAGTTTGATTTTGCGTTTTGGAAGTGGTAGATTAGCGTTCTTTACCCTAGCAGAAGTCACTGCCAGGTGGTTTGTTTCTGTTGCCTTAGGGCCTATATCGTATACATACAGTCTCATATTCTGATGTTTTCGTGTCTCTTTTCATTACTTGCACCAGCGTAGTTATGAGTTTGATAGTTACATCTTAATCTAGAGGAGGCGTGTATAGCGTTCTTTACCCTAGCTGATCGCTTGTCAGGTCACACTTCCATGTTTCCTCATGCATCATTGATCATTGTTAATTGTTTTCTGTAATAAGTCTTTGTACCCACTCCCATTGAATACATGTAGTTTCATGCGTCCTTTCACCACTTGCATCAGTGTAGTTTGATTTTAATTGCTACTATGCTAGATCTAAATCAGATGATGTAGCTCCAGGAGTGGTGGCATTCTTGTTTACTCTAGCAGACCACTTATCGGGTCACACCTCCACCTTGCTCATTGCTATGAATCATTGATCATTGTTACTTGTTTACTGTAATAATAATAATAGTTCGTCCATCAGGTATGATGATGACCTTAACAACACCAGAGGAATAAAGAACAGAAATTGTTGAGAATTTCAACACATGGACAATAAAGAGAACTAAAGGACACAGAGGACAGAATGGAAAGACTGTTCTTTCATGACTTATGGCTTCTCATGTGACTGATAAGTCCTATTTTTGCCCTGCAGACCCTTCCGCATAAATGACAAGAGTGCTCCGTTGGTTCAGTACCACTGGGCCTTTTCTTGCGCCGTTCTCTTTTTTTGATAGCCTGCTGGACTCTGTCAGCTTCCCATGCTTTGCTGCCTCTGGTAAGGGCCGTCCTCCAATTTGCACGATCAAGCGAGAGCTTTTTCCCACTCACTCACATCAATGGCAAAGGCCTTCAGTGATTGCTTGAGAGTATCTTTGTAACGTCTCTTTGGGGCTCCAACATTCCTCGTTCCATTGGAGAGCTCAGAGAAGAAGATTTGCTTAGGGAGTCTGGAGTCGGGCATTCTGACAACATGTCCTGCCCAACGTAGCTGAATTTTTTTCAGGTGGCAGAAGATGCTCAATTCCTTGGCACGATTGAGGACCTCAGTGTCTGGAATTTTATCCTGCCATTTGATCCTTAGGATCTTTCTAAGGCAGGCCAGATGAAAGTGATTTAGCTTTCTGGCATGCGATTGGTACACTGTCCAGGTTTCAGCCCCATAGAGTAGGGTGGGAAGGACCACAGCATTGTACACTTTCAGCTTAGTGTCTGTGCGAATGCCGGCAACATCCCACACTCTTTTCGAAGCCTGCCAAATGCAGAGCTGGCTTTGCTGATTCTTGAGAGAATTTCAGTATCAACACGAGCCGCGGAAGACAGTGTACTGCCAAGATAGGTGAAGTTCTCCGACACCTTCAGAAGACTGTCATGGACTTTGATATTTGGGGTCACAGGATACTTGTCGTCTGGAGTAGGCTGGTGGAGCACTTCCGTCTTCTTTGTGCTTATTGTGAGGCCAAAGTTGTCACAGGCACTAGAGAACTTATCAACACAGTTTTGCATGCTATCCTCATCGTGTGCCAGAAGTGCACAATCATCAGCAAATAGTAGGTCACAGACTTGAGTACTTTTGGTTTTGGTTTTTGCCTGAAGTCTCCTGAGGTTGAATAGACTGCCATCAGTTCGGTACTTGATGCTTACCCCTTGAGGAGGAGAGCTAAAGGCTTCTTGTAGCATTGCAGAGAACATGATGCTGAACAGAGTTGGGGCTAAGACACAACCCTGTTTTACCCCATTTGTGACAGCAAAGGGCTCTGAAACACTGCCGTTGCTTTTGACTGCAGCTTGCATGCCATCATGAAACTGGCGCACTATTGTGATGAATTCGGGTGGACACCCAAACTTCGCCAAGATTTTCCAGAGGCCTTCACGACACACTGTGTCAAATGCTTTTGTGAGGTCAACAAATGTGATATACAGCGCTTTATTTTGTTCCATGCATTTTTCCTGAATCTGTCTGGCAGCAAAAATCATATCCGCCGTTCCCCTCTCTTTAAGAAAGCCACATTGGCTCTCGGGAAGCAAGTCATTTGACGAGAGCTGATCAAGAAGACGATTCAGAAGCATTCTTGCCAATATTTTGCCAGCAATTGAAAGTAGAGAGATTCCCCGATGGTTGTCACAGACTTGGCTGTCCCCTTTGTTTTTGTACAGATGGATGATTGAAGCATCTTTGAAGTCCTGTGGCAGCTTCCCTGCTTTCAACATATGATTGAACAACTCGGTCAACCTTTCAATAAGCTTTTCTCCACCGAAGGCATACACCTCAGCAGGAATTGAATCCACGCCTGGTGATTTGTTAAAGGACATCTGATTTGTGGCAGTCCGGGTCTCATGTGCTGTGAATGGCTTGGCAAGAGCTGCATTAATAGGAGTCTGAGGGAGGCGGTCAATGGACTCAGTATTTATATTTGATGGCCGATTTAGCACACCTCCGAAATGTTCTGCCCAACGCTGAATTATGGCATTCAATTCAACAATGCGTGTTGAACCATCTGACGCAACAAGTGGCGTAGTGCCAGAGCGGGATGGTCCAAACACAGCTCGGAGGCTCTCAAAGAACTTTCTAGTGTTGTTTGTGTCGGCATATTTCTGAGTTTCTCTTACTCGCTCTTCAAGCCAGTCATTTTTCATTTTCCTCAGCTTCTTCTGGAGTACACCCTTACATGCACGCAGTGCATCAGCTTTTGGTGTGGAAGAGGGGTCATTGCAGTGAGCTTGGATGAGACTATTTTTTTCTTTGATGAGCACTTTGATTTCATTATCATTATCATTGAACCAGTCCTGGTGCTTGCGGACAGGAAAACCAACTGTGCTGCTGGCGCAAGAGTGTACAGTCGTTTTTAGGTCAGTCCAGCTCTGTTCAATGTTCCCAGGGTCAAAAGTCACGCAATCCAATTTTGAGGAGAGTTCTGATGAGAGCTCGCTCTGTTTCTCAGCTGAGCAGAGTTTTGAAACATTTAGGCGTTTAGGTGGCGCTTTCCCTTGAGGGCGTCTATTGCGCCTCAATGTTAGTCTGAGCTTGCAAACAATGAGTCTGTGGTCAGTTCCACACTCGGCACCATACATCGCCTTTGTTACAAAAACATCCTTTCTGTCAGTCTTCCTCACAATGACATAGTCTATGAGATGCCAATGCTTTGAGCGGGGATGCATCCATGACGTTCTGTTTCTCATGGGGAGACTAAAATTTGTGTTGGTAATGAACAGGCCAAATTCAGCGCACAAAGTAAGTAAGCGCAACCCATTGTTATTACATGAACCAACTCCATGAGGGCCCAAAACATTTGGCCACGCTGAGATTTCGGAGCCAACCCTAGCATTGAAGTCCCCCAAGAGAATCAGCTTATCAGCTGCCGGGACAGAGCATATGACAGATTCTAGATCAGAATAGAACTTGTCTTTGGCTTCATCTGGGTTTGTCATGGTGGGCGCATATGCGCTAATGAGGGTGGCTGACTGGCTTTTCCCAACTGGGATCCTGAGTGTCATTAGCCTGTCATTTATTTCAATTGGCATGGACTGCAAATTTCTGACAAGGTCATTTTTAATTGCAAACCCAACACCATGCTGTCTCGGTTCGACTGCACCCTTGCCTTTCCAGAAGAAGGTATATCCACCACTGAGCTCTTTGAGTTGGCCACTATCAGGGAGTCTGGTCTCACTGAGTGCAACTATGTCCAGGTTGTACCTGCTGAGCTCAATGGCAATAAGTGCAGTGCGTCTTTCCGGGTTGTTTGAGTTGTCCTGTAGTGTGCGTATATTCCAGGCTCCTAGCCTGAGTAAGCTGAATTTCTTTTTGTTTCGACCGCAAAAAGGGATCCTCACTGGTCGCGGTATACCAGTCAGGGTGATGTGAAGTGGGCTTTCTTTAGGGCACCTTTTCTAGCCCCTTCCTCAGTTGAGGTGAGCAGTGCTATCCTTAAATAAGGCTGCTCAGCTACTGTGGGTGCTGCCTCCCCACGCCTCCACTACAATCGACGATGAAGCGACCATAGCCCACAGCCACCAACGTGTAGGTCTGTGCTAACAGCTTCCAGTCTATCCAAACCTGCTGCCACCGCACTCGCCCATCGCCGTTGGAATTTTGAGAGGAAAGAAGACGAGACAAAGATGAAAGAAGACGAGGTGAGTGTTAAGACTGGCGCAAAGAATTTGTTTTTAGTGAGAAAGAGCTGCGCAAACATCAGACTCACTCTCTCGCCTGGACACAACTTATCCAAGTGGCAAGACAGGGTCAAGACGACTGGAAATGTATCCAGGTGCAGGAGGATGCCAGAGGGACAGTCATATTGCCTGACCGGCTGCCTGTAGGCTACTCCACAGCCTCGCAGTCCCAACTGACTAGGGTGAAAGACCCAAACCAAAGAACACCAATACTGGTGGATGCTCTGTGTCACGATATCCAGGCCAGAGTGACGGTATATTGCCATCTGCCCTATCAATCAACCACTGGCCTGCTGCCGCCAGCTTCGAAGCTGCGTCCGGGAAGTTTGCTCAATTCTTCGTCTGTGATTTAGGCAAACAAGCCTATGACCACACCGCTACCGGAGGCCAATGTGAAGGACTCAAGTACTGAGGGTCACATTGTGCCCTAGCATGTGGCCGTTGGGTTAGATGAAACCTCCTCCGCCCTGGCCGTTTGCACCGACAGGTGCACGCCCACTGATACCATGCTAGCGTACCAGTTCATGAAACTATTTGTACTGGATTACATGTTACCAGTAGCAGATTTTTCTGACCTGACACTGTCTTGTTTACTGTAATATATGTAATATTACATCTATCCAGTTCTCTACAAATTTCCTTGTTCTTTTCTGAAAGGATAACGGGTAGGCATAATTATATAATATGAATAAATTTGGACTCAGGATATTCTTGACTGAGTGGTCAGGATGCAAAGAACTCTATGGGAAAGATTTAACGCTCAACATATGTACCTAAGCTTTTTATGAACATTGGTACCCTGAATAAAAGAGTGGTCCAACTCCACCATTGTTGGAAGGTGAAATCTTATGAATTGTACAGCAACTTGTACCTTGTAGTAGAAAACAGCTATAAGTTCCTCATGATAAAATAAGTCATTATTTCAGGCATCAAAAGTGTTGTTTTTTTTAATGTATCTCAAGTGATTGGTTGTTTATAGACAATCAAACCTCCCCTTACATTCAAATAGCCTATAATCAAGATGTTATGAAACATTTTTATTTTTACAACAAACAATCATGTGCCATGTAAATATTAACAGAAACTAAAAAATGATGACATCAATAACAGTAACAAACATTTGAAATTTCTTTCCCATTATCATCTTTAAAAAGGGAAAAACATGCTATTTCAATTTCTGGAAGAAAACTTAAGGGTGAACTCTGTATGACTGGAACTGTGATTTAATGGCAGACTTAAAAGAGAGTATTAATTTTCTGTGACTGATTTCCAAAATTTCTTATAATGCTGACAGGGGGCACAAGAGTGATTATGAGGGAAGAGGCGCAGAGTTGAAAATAGTATCAGTGAATAATGAATTTGCATTAAAGCTGTCTTGTCTTGGTGAAGAGATACTTGATAAAGTTGTTTAATTTGTGTGTGTGTGTGCCAGTTCTGTCAACAGGGTTAATTTGGTAAATCTTCAGTTGTACTTGATCTATTGGTCTGTTTCTTGGTGTGAAATTTCCTATCTGGTTGAGATAATAAAGTTGTTTAATTTGTGTGTGTGTGTGTCAATTCTGTCAACAGGGTTAATTTGGTAAATCTTCAGTTGTACTTGATCTATTGGTCTGTTTCTTGGTGTGAAATTTCCTATCTGGTTGAGATAATAATCCTCAACATTTCTTTTTTTTTTAATTGCATTAATGGCACCCTATTTGGTGGGCTGATTAGTCTAATGACTCAAGTAAGTCCAAGTACTTACACTACAACTTAGTCCGTGCTTTTACTACAGCAGACAAAATTATCGTTTTTAAAAGAATGAAAAATTTCAGCTTTTGTGGTGATTACTTGTAATTGTTTGTTTTTTAATGTCATGATCTTAAATACCATCGAAGACACCGTAATAATCACTTTTATCATGGATAGTGTGGGCTGTGAAAGTGGTTGTAATCCACTTCAGTACCCCACCTTTTCCTAAACTGAAATCATGCGTCCATTGTTGTTATAGCATATATGTACAGGTAATGAAAGGGTATTCTAAATCCTGGGTAAATTATTAGTATCTGGGTATATTTTAGAATTAATTTCATCTCCGAAGTCTATCAATTATTCTACTTTTGGGTGCAGACAAGAGAGATTGAGAATGAGAGAGAAAGAGAGAGAGAAAGCGGGTAATGCGGGGGTAGCTTTCCAATCGATCTAGATCTAGAACGAAGGATGAGGTTATCATTGTTTAGAAATTATCCCATGTGGACAGTAAGAACTAAGATCCCTATGAATTTTATCGTTCAGTCGGTTTCATTGCCGTGCCTTCCCATTTCCCCCTCCTCTTGTGCTACTGCTACTAGTGCTAGTGTAGGTGACTGCTCGCTCGGTTCACGGCGCAGTGGGATCACCCACTTGCCCTACATTGGCACCAAGATGGCGGCCCCCGCATTGACGAATACCGGATCCCCGTGCTTACTCTTCTATGTACTTCCTACTTCTATGGTCTATCTATCTATCTATCTGTCTATCTATCTATCTATTTATCTACCTATCTATCTTTCTCTCCTTGTGACTCTCTCTCCATATCTCTCGTCTTTAGCCCCCCCCCCCCCACCCCCGCCTCTCTTTTTCTCTCTCTCTCTCTCTCTCTCTCTCTCTCTTCTCTCTGTCTTTCTTTCTTTCTTTCTCTCCTCTCCCTCACACACACATATACATGGTGCCTGATGACATCACATTTATTGAGGAAATATTTCGTATCTGATATTTTCATCAGAAAGAACATACTTTATAAAACATGGAAGAGTGATGCAGGAGCAATCAAAGGGAAGGATGCATGAAGACGGGCAAGTTTTCTTAAGGAAATAAATTATGACGAACAAAGAAAAAGGAATTAAGTAACAAAAAACAACGACTCCTCGTTGCTTTTTAATGAGGAACATTTTTTTTTTTTTAATCTGCTTGATTATGAGTGAGAATTCAACTTTCAGGAGAGAAAAAATATGTAGTGTAGCTCTCTTATGGACGGAGGAAGGGCGCCTATAGTTGACCTCGCAGCAATCATAACGCCGTGTTTCATTCGCTGATCCAGTTAATGACAACTGACATGGACAGTAACATGAAATTCACGAGACATGAACGGGGCATGGAGACACTGGTCCAGACCTTGACTAAGGGTAGCCACACAAAGGCCACCGAATTCGGTCACCGAGCCACTAGGCGCTTTAGGTGAGAAGAATTGCACTATATGTGAGTGTGCATGGGAAAACCCACACAAAGTCGGCAGAGCTGATTTTGAGAAAAACGGCTTTGAAGTGAAAATATGGGTCCGACACAAACTTCCAACTTAGCTGTTGTTTAGGGGAACGTGGCATGTTACAGTGTAAACTGTAGACGAGCAGTGAACACTACTCACTATGATCTCTATAAAGCTTTGTAATTAGACTACGGTCTCCTAACAAGATCTAAAAACTTCCGACTTGGCTGTTGCTAGAGGACAGTGGCATGTTACAGGGTAAAGTGTAGACGAGCAGTGAACACTACTCACTATGATCTCTATAACGGCTTAGTTATTAGACTACGGTCTCCTAACAGCAATCACTCCAATATTACTTGGTCAATTAGCTATTGCCACTTGTAGGGTTAAATGCCGTTTTCTCAAAATCTTGTTTTAGGGGGGTCACTGACTTCAATTTATCAGAAATATCTTGTCTTTCATTATATGTACAGAACTCAAAATGTCATGTTGCCGACTTACGCCGGGTTTTCCCATGCTCCCACACTATAATTTCAACAACTGCACACAGAGCCCACCTAGATTCGGTCCGTTTATCTAGTGCAATTCTTCTCACCTAAAGCGCCCAGTGGCTCGGTGTCGGAATGCGGTGGCCTTTGTGTGGCTACCCTAACAGAAACAAAAAGCATCTCCCACCCCTTAACTCCCCCCTCCCCCCTCCCTCCCACCAACCTCACTCCAGCTGCTGTGGAGAAAACGTATAAATTTTAAAAGGAAAAAGTCTTTCTCGAAATACAAGCAGTAAGATTTAATATTGATGGGCCATCAGTCTCATACAAAAGTTGGCCTTGGATTACACTTGTATTTTTATTCATTCTAAAATTCGTTTGTTTCTTTCTTTTTTTTTTTTTCAAACTTTTTCCATTTACCCGTACATCCATGGAGAATGATCATTAATTCCTCTAGCAAAATTAATACTTAAAATCTCAGCACTGAATAATCTTGAATAAAGCTATAGTTCTGTGTTGTGACCTGAGGGCGGCCGATCGAACGTCATTTTACAAAATCAATATATTTTATTATATCAGATTCACATACAGGATTTGAAAAGGTTATAATTAGGGGTAAGCCAGATCAAGGCTGGCGTATGCCCCACACTGATGGCTCACCACCTAATTATTATGCATTACACTAAAATGCTTCTTTTTTTTTTAGCGTAATCAGTTCAGCAAACTATCTTCTAATGGGCAAAAATATAAACTACGAATTATGAGAGAAAGACCTATATAAGAACTGGTTTGTGCAAGTTTAGTCTAGACACAAATTCCTAGCACCTTTACTAACTTATTTTACTCTATTTGGCTTTGAAATTGGACTGAGATCCTCTAACAAGAAGAAATATATAGCGCATTCGTGAACTTCGCGCACGTTAACTTTACGACAGTAAACATGTAGGCCCCTACCAATGCCAATGTCTGAATTTTTTCTAGTCTTAATAATAGTGTTCAATCCTAAACAGGAACATGAAAAATCCCCAACGGCTATTTTCTTTTTTCCTTGACCAGTTGTGTCCTTATAAATCTTGGCTGATGAAAAATCTTCAAGGACTTTATAGTCACCCCCCCCCTCCCCTTCCCCCCCCACCCCACCCCCTCCCCCCTCCCTCCACTCCAAAAGGGCCGCCGATGGCAATTCTAGTCTTTCATTCAGTATACAGAGTCGCGAGCGATTGTTTACAGATTTTCATGATGAGTTAAAGATTGTAGAATTCAGGGAGTAAATTTTGGTGTTAGTAGGCACAGAAGCTCAGTTCTTAGGAGAAGGTCGCGAGGGCAGCGGTTTTTGATTTTTTCACTCAACAACCTGTTGTCCAATATCTTGAAAGACAACGTGTTTCCTTTTCGGGCACTGATTGACCAGAAACCAGGATTGCCTGGAAGGTGTTAGTGTAGAACCATGTGGGTTCAGAAACAATTTGTGAGGTTTAATCATCATTCTCTCTCTCTCTCTCTCTCTCTCTCTCTCTCTAGTCTCTCTCTCTCTCTCTCTCTCTCTCTAGTCTCTCTCTCTCTCTCTCTCTAGTCTCTCTCTCTCTCTCTCTCTCTAGTCTCCCTCTCTCTCTCTCTCTCTCTCTCTAGGCTCTCTCTCTCTCTAGGCTCTCTCTCTCTCTGGTCTCTCTCCCTCTCTCTCTCTCTCTAGTCTCTCTCTCTCTCTCTCTCGTCTCTCTCTCTCTCTCTAGTCTCTCTCTCTCTCTCTCTCTCTCTAGTCTCTCTCTTTCTCTCGCACACAAACACACACACACACACTCACATACACATACAGACATACGCACACTTTTTTTCTCATATTCTCTTCCACCTTTCCCCTCCATCACTCTTGTCTCTTTTCCCTCTCCCTCCCTCACTTTCTTTTTCTCCCCGCGCGCTCTGTCTCTTTCTCTATTCCTCTTTCTCTTTCCCAGTTTTCTCTATTTGAAGTTAAGTTTATCCCTCTTTGTCTTCTCTCCTTGTCTTCTCTCTTTGTCTTCTCTCTTTGTCTTCTCTCTTTGTCTTCTCTCTTTGTCTTCTCTCTTTGTCTTCTCTCTTTTCTTGTCTGTTTTATTCTCTATCCTTCTCCTTCACTACCCCCCATCTTTCTGTCTCTCTCCTCTTCCACTTGTCTCTTTTTCTATCTTCCTCGCATTTTACTCTTCTTTCCCCTCTGTCCGTCTGCCTGTCTACCTGCCTCTCTTTGAGTCATTCTCCCTCGCATACGTACACACACACATACACACACCTCTCTCACTAGACTCACTCTCTCTCGAATAAACGTACAGGCTCGCTCGCTGTGCTATGTTAAATGAACCGCCATAGAAGTAAAGTCAAAATTGGGCAAAAAGAAAAGGTTGTATGTTGCAAAACCCCGCGTGAGAAATAAAACCCAAACAATACAAAGCAAACTAAAGAGAAGACAGAAAATACACAAAATCTTCGGCTTTCGCCTTTTTCAAGTGAAAAAAAACGAACAATAAAAGACTTCAACAGGAACGAAGTGAAACAGTTTACTTAGCTGCGAGTCCTTGCTTCGTTAGCAGCACCAAAGCACGTCCGTCCGCCAAAAGCATGGAAGCTACACATTTTGTGTATTTTCTGTCTTCTCTTTAGTTTGCTTTGTATTGTTTGGGTTTTATTTCTCACGCGGGGTTTTGCAACATACAACCTTTTCTTTTTGCCCAATTTTGACTTTGCTTATAGCCCTGCTGCAACCCCACAGTTTTTCTGTGGTTTTTATGATATTTCGCCATAGAAATAAGTTTCCAGTATTACCAAGGATTTAAACCTTGCTCTAGTAACTCACAAAAAACGCGGGGATTTCCAATCCAAATTGCACTTGGCAGGGAAGTTTATCAAAGGCTTTTCGTTTTTTACAACGTGATCGAGTATTTGGGGTTGTGCAAGGACCACTGTGCTTTTAGACCACAGAGATATGATTTGAAATTCTAGATTGTGATTAATTTTGCTACGCTTCTGAAACAAGAGCAAAGCCGGGATCAAGTTTCCATTTTGCGAATGTCTAAAAGGAACTATTGGTCGTTAAAAAAAAAAAAGTTATAATAAAAGTTATAGCTATAACCCAGTTAGAAAGATGGAGATTCATAGGATAAAATTCTGTTAAAGATTAAATTTGACCTATTGTGTTCTTCTGTTTAGACGTGTTCAGTATGTACATATATATTTCTATTTTGTATTTGTATAACTCTTTAATCCCATTTGGGAAATTTGCCTTTGTGCCACTGCAGCCCATGTGCCACTGCAGCCCAGTGAAAACTGGAGCAGGCACGTCGTCGCCACAGTGCAGCGCCGGTCGGCGGTTTTTTTTTTTGTTGTTGTTGTTTTAGGGAGGAGGGGAGGGAATGGTAGAGATGAATTTTTATTTAATTTTGCCCGGGCAGCGGCCTGTTCGGCCTGCTCTTCTCCATTTCCAACTGCCAAGGTATCTTTAACGTGCGCAACGTGCACACGGGCCCTCCGAATTTTTTCGTCCTTATCCGAGAAGACTAGGTACTCGATCCTACCCCCCAATAGGACCAGGGACACGAAAATATGAGAAAAATCCCAAACTTCCAACATGCCTGCACCGGCCGGGTTTTGAACCCGGGACCCTTGGCATGAGAGGCGAGCACCTTGCCTCTAGACCACCTTGTCACCATATATATATATGGTTGCTTTCGTAACGGAAAAGGACAACGCTGTTGTTGCTTTTTGCATTTTTGTGATGATGACTGATGAAAGTGATGGTGGCTGTGGTGGTGGTGGTATGGTAATGGTGATGATTATTATTATCGTGGTGATGGTACGGAGAAAAAAAAAGGCTACTGCTGTGTGACATGATAACTTTTGTGAAGTTGATGGTGCTGGTGATGGTGGTGGTGGTGGTGGTGGTAGTAGTGATTATGATGATGGCAATGATGATGAAGATGCTGGTGGTGGTGGTAGTGATGATTATGATGGTGACGATGATAATGAAGATGATAATATGCTTTGGCGGGTTTCATCTTGTTTTATGAAAAGCATAAATAGGGAGGGGTGAAGGTGGGGGAGCTGGGAAAGTTTGGTGGGCGGTTTGTTGGGGAGAGGGAGGTTGGTGGGGAAGTGGTCGCTGGGGAGCGGATGTATGGTTTCCAATTGTGGTCATGAGTACACATTTTGATTTTCTTTTTTTGTTTTGTTTTGTTCTTCAGCAAATTAGCTGGTAGGATGATTTTTA
Source organism: Onchidella celtica (assembly GCA_963931925.1). Lineage (NCBI taxonomy): Eukaryota > Metazoa > Mollusca > Gastropoda > Systellommatophora > Onchidiidae > Onchidella > Onchidella celtica. Next base: position 45,304,994 of record OZ007575.1, on the reverse strand, counting down.
AAAAATATTTGTATGTTTGAATCTAAATGAACAGACAGTAGATCTAAGTTAGTTATAAATTTTTCAAACATCGGGGTCTTAGTCTTTATATAATACTAGTTTAGGTCCCCGGCCCTGCCTGGGATAAATCGGTTTGAATATTGGTTTCAGTTCTGGGTGGTTATTACGGACCTGCTTCATCTGGCCTGTTACTATTTGTTTATTTTATTTTTGTTTGTTTGTTTTTAAATAAGTCTTACTGCTCTGCCTTTGTAAGTTGACACACTGCGCATCCCGTACAACAGCATGATTTGCGCACGGGTTAGTGTGTTTGATAGTGAACACATCGCAGGAAGTAATAACGAAACCTTAAAATGGCGAACCATGACTCGAAATAGATCTAAATCATGGCGAAACAATAAATTTCCAATAAAAAAATACTACACCGATTTGAGACTTCTATTAAAAACTGTGCACCCTTACATCCATTCTGATGCACCATATAAAATTTGAAGTCTGAGTGTTGAGTGGTTCAGAAGCCTTTTGCAACGAAAAATCTAAAGTCCACAAATATATATAGTACAGGTATCATTTCACCATTCCAAGAGGTAAGCCAGATCAAAGCTGGTGTGGGCGCCAAACTGGTGGCTCATCACCTAATGGCCCGTTCACACAAGAAATGTCGGTCGTCCAACCAACAACGGTCGAGTAGTGTGTCCACACCAGAAATGTCGATCGTCCAACCAACAACGGTCGAGTAGAGTGTTCACACCAGAAATGTCGGTCGTCCAACCAACAACGGCCGAGTAGTGTCTTCACACCAGAAATGTCGGTCGTCCAACCAACAACGGTCGAGTAGTGTGTTCACACAAGAAATGTCGGTCGTCCAACCAACAACGGTCGAGTAGTGTCTTCACACCAGACATGTCGATCGTCCAACCAACAACGGTCGAGTAGTGTGTTCACACCAGAAATGTCGGTCGTCTAACCAACAACGGTCGAGTAGTGTGTTCACACCAGAAATATCGGTCGTCCAACCAACAACGGTCGAGTAGTGTGTTCAACCAGAAAGGTCGATCGTCCAACCAACAACGGTCGAGCAGTGTGTTCACACCAGAAATGTCGGTCGTCTAACCAACAACGGTCGAGTAATGTGTTGTCACCAGAAAGGTCGATCGTCCAACCAACAACGGTCGAGTAGTGTGTTCACACCAGAATATGTCGATCGTCCAACCAACAACAGTCGAGTAGTGTGTTCACACCAGAAATGTCGGTCGTCCAACCAATAACGGTCGAGTAGTGTGTTCAACCAGAAAGGTCGGTCGTCCAACCAACAACGGTCGAGTAGTGTGTTCACACCAGAAATGTCGGTCGTCCAACCAACAACGTTCGAGTAGTGTGTTCACACCAGAAAGGTCGATCGTCCAATCAACAACGGTCGAGTTGTGTGTTCACACCAGATAGGTCGGTCGTCCAACCAACAACCGTCGAGTAGTGTGTTCACACCAGAAAATGTCGGTCGTCCGTGCCGAGATAGAACACCAACATGGATGCCAAGAGAAAAACGGTAGTTTTGTTGTGGCTGAAGCGAAGAAAGTAAAAGACGAGAAGGAGATTATTGGGTTCGTCCCATTTTATTCCCAGCGTTACTGTTTGGCGAGTTTCATCATCTACTTCCGCAAATACTTGTAGATGTGGAAAAGTGTGTAACCTACATACATATGAAGCCAAACCTTCCAGAGTTTACTTAACTTGATATCGCCCTACATTCAGAAAGAAACGACTAATTTACAGGAAGCCAATTTCTTGCTCATTCACTATAGGCAAAATGTAACGTACATGCCGATAACCGACAACAGAAACTGAAAATGATAACGGCAGAGACAGATTTTATTTAAAACAAAACATGTTTATCAAAATCGTCCAGGCATTGAATTTGTCTAAAAATGTGTGATAAAAGGAATAGGGAATGACAGTAGCGGGGGAAGAGGGGAAACGCACAGTGAAATTTTATGGCAGGGGTAAAAGTGAACAATCGGCTCGGGCGACGAAAAGGAACTCAGCCGCCAAAAGAGGAGAAGTGGTGCGAACAAAGAATGTGATTAAAGCTGGACATGCACGTTGGTATCAATGGCTCCAAGCGAGAGCCCGGGCCACCATCTAAGGTTTGACTGGTTGTAATTTTTGCCCACACATACGCCGTCCCCGCCCACGGTAATCTTTGGTGCGCACTGCATTCCACCTCTCACCTAGCTACGGTACCATAATTATTTTTCATCTTGTCGCTCTCTTGCCCACTCACAGGATAAGTATTTCATTTACTGAATTCTTTTTTTGTTACATGCAGTGGTATCGTTGGCTATAATAGTTCCTACAGAATCTTCATAAGTATTTCATTTACTGAATTCTTTTTTGTTATATGCAATGGCATCGTTGGCTATAATAGTTCCTACAGAATCTTCATAAGTATTTCATTTATTGAATTTTTTTATTTTTTTTGTACCGTGCCGTGGCATAACCTTTTCTCGATTGTCGAATTTTTTAAAAATTGAAAGTGATACTCAGTGAAGCCATATGGCGACTGAGCGAGAAAAAGGAATTTGTGGACTTATTTATTCTTTTATAAAGGAAAAAAAAAAAAGAAACGAGAGAAAAAGAAACAGAACTTTGTGGTCTAAGCAATAGCGGCTGCTTCAGCGTGATAGATTTACGCACACAAAATTGCTCAATAAACTTCGTCTCTACCCAGGTGACTTCCACAACTAGAATGGATGAAGACACTGACATGGAGCTTCTGTAGCTCATTGCACTCCTTACTACAAAGGAGAACACATTGATGAGAGAGGCCATTTCTCCTCACAGCTAGTTTGAGGTTTCTTGCCACAAAAACGAACTATGAGGACTTGAAATTTTCAACATGTACAATGTCATTATCACCCCAAGCATTAGGGAAAATCATCCAGGAGACATGCAGAGCGATATACAGCCCCCCCCCCCCTCCCTCCCGGAGATTTATTTACGTTGATAGAAAAAAAAATTCCAATTTCAACAATTTTTCAAGTAGACAATATAATATTATGGTTTTTGCTATCAAACCTATAGTAAATTTGGCGCTGAAAAACCAAATTTGTTTGTCCACTTTTTTTCCACCACTCCCTCTGACCAAAAGGAATTGAAAAAATTAGGAACATCCAGAAAACCCGGCCTCTGGCCAGCACCCAGGTGATTTGCAAAATTTTGCCCACACAAGCTGGGAATTTCGTCCGTTTTGCAAATTGGATGTTCGAACCTGGGTCGTTGACCCAACGTGTATGATGGTGGGCCTTTAGAGAGGTTTTGTGCATATTAATTTTGTCGGTCGGCAGTTGTCGGTCGGCCGACCGGCACTTCCGGTGTGAAGGAGCCTTAATTATTATGCATCACTCGAGAACACAATTCACTGCCCATACCACTGGTGGTATTATTAGTAGTGTTTTAGAGTGATGCATGATAATTAGGCGACGATCCTCCAGTTTGGTGCTTACGTCGGCTTTGATCTGGCTCACACCCAATGTCGGGACGATCCAAACGTCTGAAAAGCCTAGGCTACATGGGGGAAGGTGAATTGAAAAGTGCCAAAAATTGAACAGACATATATATATTTTATGGGTGAACCCTAAAAGTTGATGATTAAAGTTAGCATTAGATTTCATGGAAAACATGAGCTCTTACATTTAATTTTAGATAGTGGCTACGGTTACGGCAGCTGGTGAACACAACTCATCATTTTTCTTTGTTCAGCTTTACTCCCGTTCATACAGCAGCACTTCTTTTCTTTGCTTGTTCTAATTGGGGTATGAGCTTGATCTGCCATAAACGTAGCCACTGCCTTAATTTTATATAATACATGTTTTCGGATTTATGAAATAATAGCGCTTTCACTGTAAAAACGGAAAAACAGATTCCAGTCATCCCAGATGTCAGTGATAGCCAAGTTCAACAACTGATTCTTCATTATTGTGATGTAGATCGACAATACAATGACAGTGTGCCAGGGGAAAACAAATAATCTTGGCAATGGTTTTGTTTCCTAGTCTCGAAAACGGAAACGCCTGCGGGTGTCAAGGTTAATACTATAATTGTCGTGCTGGGTCACGACTTGAAAAGACTTGTTTTTTTTTCACGGTTTCGTTGATTATAACCAGCGTAAATGTCCTTGAACTGTTCTCGTGAACAGTTTGTTTTTGTAACACTTTTTCTTAGAGATGGAAAGAAAGTGGGGCAAGGTAGAATAAATGGATAAGTTAGGAGTGACAGTGCAATTCTCGACCCCGTGATCTTGATGAACTCTTACAAGGGAAGAGAAGGGGTGAATAAGGATAGATAGTTAAGACGCTTAGTCGCGTTCAGAAATTCGTACATAAAACGTAGAAAGCACGAGGGTTTAGAGATTTTAGTAATGGTTTTGACATTTTAATTTGACCTTGTCTGTTTCTAGTACAAGGCCGTGACCAACTTCCATGCAGAATCTATTAATACTGCGAGCTGAGCTCGAATGGATGCACCAATCAAATCTAGGCATTTGGACGGTAATTTGCAGGTGGCTGCACAGTATAAAAGCGTAGCCATACCTATGTTCAGGACTCCATACAGAAAATTCCATCTGTGCAGGCGTCGGCGTGATTCTGCCAGAAGAATCAGAAGACTGTTGTTTTTATGTCTATGTCCATTATAGGCATTGAAATGAAGCCATGTGCTCGATTATGATATACCCACTGCTGTTGTTTGCTGCTCCCTGGTTCCTTACCAGGGACCAAGTGTAAGTGTTTGTCTGTTGATGATTCAGCAATGGACGAGGAGCTGAAAGTAATTTTTCCAGTAGGACAGGATTGCCACATATGCTAGGAGTGCTACCCACGACTGCAAGACAAAGATGTATATTAACTTGCAACTAGACCTAGTATGAATGTTTGGCATACACATCTGTGAATTGGAATTGATTTGTCTGGATGAGGCTGGGGATTGCCAGCCCATCCTAGAGTAGATCTAACTTAACTACGTCAGTTTATATTGACGAGCTTGATCCATTATAAGCGGTAGGCACAAATAGCTGAGATGACATTGTCGCCAAAGACATGAGTATATTGCTTGATATATAGTAGGCAGACTATATCTGAGAGATAGATAATTAATACTTAAATTGTGAGTGAGTCAGAATGATCTTAATCTTATAGGTATCTGGAGGAGACTTCTAGTGACATATTATTGAATTTTCATTTGATGCTGCTGATGTTGTCTTTTTAGTATGTAAGAGATCTAGACAAAATTGTTAGGAATTTTAAGGTAATTAAATTTGTGGCCCTGCAGGTCTGTTGATAAAAAACTTATTCAGGTTGTTCTTAGAGTGTGGCATGGTACGAAAGAGTAATTCATAAATACCTCTCGATTTTAAAATGCAGTCATAAAAACCAATAACTCATAACACCCACTCTGTAACACTAGCACCCAAGACCAGACCCGTAACACTGGAGAGGGACCCCCTAAAGAACTTAAATAACGCCATGCCATTTACATAAATTATTCTAAAACCTGTTGCATTTTATTCCATTATTTAATATTGTACTGTTATAACATTGTGATTTCAGGTCCTTTTTATTATAGTTTATAGGCAATTTGTATTAATATAACATTTTGGTTCAATTTCATATGGTGAGCTGATCATCCCATTGACCCGACGACACCGGCGAGGGACACCATTCACCTTAGAGATCTACATCGGACAGAAACACGACACAATTTTTTTGGGCTTGGAACGAGCTATGGATTGAGGACATCACGATCTGAATTCCTCAAAAGAAAGTTAAGTGAACCATCTGATTGTCAGTCTTGAGGAGGGCGAGGTACTTTCCGCTCTGTGTTTCCAGGCTTTTTTTCCTTTACTATATGTTTAGTTTAAGAGCGGGAGGTTGGTTGGGATCATAGTATAGCATATCTTCTTTGCCATTACGAAGGATATTGGAGTGCCTTGGTGGCTATTGATAACTCGGGGGGATTTGCTTCACTGTGAATAGTTCTATTAGGGATCCATTATTCGTATAGATTGTGGCGTTTCTCTTGCTTCCTTACATTTCTTTAGGAAGATGTCTCTCCTGTCTTTTTCTTAAACTTTCTGTAATATAAGTTAGGACTTGTAGGGTCTGTTATCGTTCGTCTTTCTTGTGAGTTTAACGCCCTGTTTAGTGTATTTCTTTTTTCTTTCCTTATAAACTTTAAACTAGTATACTAACATTGCTATGTTTACAATATATGCCTGAGGTGTTTCACGTGCTAAAACCACGTTGAATTGTAATCTGGTATTGATATGTGATAGAGAGAGAGATAATAAATTTTTGGTCACGTGCTAATTTTCACGTCGAATATAGAGAGAATAATTTTGCAGTGGTAACAGAAGACACTGCGTGTGCGCGTTTTGAGAAGAGAGAGATATTTCAAATTTGTCGCGTTGAGAGAGAGATATATTTTTGATTCGTCGCATTGAGAGAGCGATACAATTTTGACAGTGATAACAGAGGACACTGGTTCGTCGCGTTGAGAGAGACATAAATTTTGAGAGTGATCACTCAAGACACTGATTTGTCGCATTGAAGGCGATACATATATATTTTATTGCAGTGGGAGCAACGGATAGACGGCACTGCCTTACTAGAATTCATATTCAGAGAGAGAGAGATAAAGTTTTTGCAGTGGAAGAGACACTGCCTGCAATTTACAGAGAGAGATAGAACGTTCTTTTCGCGAAGCAGTGGTAAAATAGGACACTGTATTAATATTGAGAGGGAGTAACTGTTAGAAATAATATAATTGATACCGCGATATACCGTAACAGTACGTAAATACTTACTAATTGTGCACACACTAGCGTGCCAGTGTTTTGATTCTATACGAATCTATACAGGTAACAGATTGTAATACACATTATGGCCGAGTTTCTGAAATACATTGACTCTGCCAAAGCTCTGGGTATACCAGAAGAAGAACGCGCCTCGTGGTGCGAACGACAAGTACAGCAGGACCGAGACCGTGAGGATCGGGTAGCAGCAAGAGAAAAAGAAAGAGAAAAAGAATCAAGAGAGAGAGAAAAAGAAGAAAGAGAAAGAGAAAGAGAAAAAGAAAGAGAGAGAGAAAAGGAAAGAGAAAGAGAACGAGAAAAAGAAGCAAGAGAGAGAGAAAAAGAGGCTGTGGAGCGAGAACAGAGGAAGCGTGAGATAACGTTAAAGAAATTAGAGCTGGAGTCCTTTGTGACCCCCACTTCGTCATTTCTTACACCGCGGGATTTTCCGAATCGCAGTAATTTATCCCCACGTCGAGGATACCAGAGCTATTCTCTTTACGAGCCTCGCCCATATTATCGTGGCAACTATCCAGGCCAACAATATAACCGGCCTCAGGGACCGCCGCGACGAGTGCATTTTGATAATAATCATGATTACGATAGACCGCAAGGTCGGCCTTATCGTGGACACGACTCACACCGTATTATGTGTTTCAGGTGTAATCAGTTCGGCCACATACAAAGATTTTGTACCGTTAAAATGGGAGCGGCAAATGCCTGCTCTGTACAATCTACACCCTATACAGATGTTGGTTATACTAATAAATCTTCATCGCAATCAAAAGCTATTCCAGTCATGTCGGCCCTACATGAACTGGGTGAATTAACATTTTACCAGGGCCGCGTGAACGCGATTCGCGCTTCCGTTCTACGTGACTCCGGATGCACGACTATCGGCGTTCGGCAGTCACTAGTCCGTCCAACACAATTTTTGGATAAGGATGTAACTTGTATTACTTTTGGCGGATCTGTAGAGCGATTCCGTCTTGCAGAAGTTTATATTGATACACCTTTTCTCACAGGTATTGTTACCGCATGTGTACTGCCTAATCCGGTGGCTGATGTAATCATAGGGAATGTACCTCAAGTAAATAAGTTTCCTATCGGTAACTTGGAAATTTGGACTGAGGATGAGAGTGTTGCTTGTGCGACAACACGCCTACAATCGAGTCGACGAGCAGACAGTGCATTAAGTAACCCTACTATTGAAGTAAACATAACGTCTAGTGCATTCCATGATGAGCAACATTCAGACCCCACACTGAAACATTTCTTTACTAAAGTTGATCCTACCGCGCCGGATACCTCTAAGTTTCTTATTAAAGATGACTTATTATATCGTAATTTTCGGAATAAGCGAGAGGCCGTTATGCAGCTTGTAGTACCAAGATCTTTTCGTCGCGACATTATTCGTCTCGCGCATGACACTTCCTTGGCGGGTCACCAAGGAAAGGCCAGAACTAAGTCTCGAATACTATCGCAATTTTTTTGGCCCAGTATTTACGCAGATGTAAACCGGTTCATATCAACATGTGACGTATGTCAGAGACGTACTCCTAAAGGGAGAGCATCGCGGGCTCCTCTGCAGGAGATGCCTATGGTCTCCAGACCATTTGAACGCGTTGCCGTAGATATAGTTGGGCCTCTACACAAGTCAGACAGAGGACATCGTTTCATACTTTCTGTCATTGACTACGCAACCCGTTGGCCAGAGGCCATTCCACTAAAAGACATTTCAGCCGATCATGTGGCTGAAGCCCTTATTACTATTTTTTCGCGTCTTGGATTTCCGATTGAAATTTTATCGGACAGAGGTCCACAGTTTACCTCTGAGCTTTTTAAGAAAGTCTTGGAATTGGTCGGGATTAAACAAAGATTGACATCTCCATACCACCCACAGTCTAATGGCTGCTGTGAACGGTGGAATGCTACCATGAAAGCTATGCTTGCGCGAGTTTCGGCCGACAAGCCGAGTGATTGGGATCGACAACTCCCCGCTATTCTCTTTGCATACCGAGAACTACCGAACGCATCGACGGGTTTTTCCCCCTTCGAATTATTGTATGGTCGCAAGCCGCGTGGTCCAATGGCCATACTCCGTGATTTATTCGCCGGATCAGACACCGACGACAACGATACGCGGTCTGCATATCAATACGTTGTAGACTTGCGCCATCGAATTCTTAACGCATGTCAGCTCGCACAAAAATCTTCGGCTGCGCATGCGAGTCTTTATAAACTATATCGTGATCAAGGTAGCCGATTGCGAACCTTGGCCGTCGGAGATCAAACTCTTGTTCTCCTTCCGGAGACGAAAAATAAACTCCTTCTTACATGGAAGGGACCTTTTAAAGTCCTAAAGAGACTTTCTCGAGTAAATTATCTTATCAAGATTCGGGGACAGGACAAAGTCTTCCATATAAATATGTTAAAGCAGTACCTGTCCGACGATGATAATCGTCAGAATAATCGCCGAAATGTGATTGCTCAGGCCAATGCGGCCTTAGTTTCAGTTGACGATGATGATCCTATTAAGATAGAGCATTCAATCCCCGCACTTCAATCTTCTGAAAACACTTCGGATGTAAATATAAATCCAGATCTGTCTGAATCGCAAAGACAAGATATAAGAGATTTGCTTAACGAGTTTACTACGGTCTTTACTGATCTACCATGTAATACTTCATTGGTACAGCATGTTATAAGATTAAAGACGGATATACCCGTCTTTGTTAAACCATACCCGCGTCCGCTGCAGGCACAGGAGACTATAATAACCGAGGTACGTAACATGTTTCACCTGGGAGTGATAGAGCGATCGACGAGCCCATATAACTCACCCATCGCCTTAGTGAAAAAAAAAGATGATACAGTGCGTTTTTGTATTGACTATCGTAAACTTAATGAGGTTACGATATATGACGCTGAACCGATTCCCAACCAGGAGAATCTTTTTGCGCAGTTAGCGAGGGCAACGATTTTTTCTAAAATTGACCTTTCCAAAGGCTATTGGCAAATTCCGCTTGATGAGAATAGCAAGCAATATACCGCTTTTCAGACCCCGTTGGGTCTTATGCAGTGGCGCTATATGCCGTTCGGATTAGTTACAGCCCCTGCCACTTTCGCGCGTATGATGACAATATTGCTCCAGAATATGAATTCCGTGTTGTCGTATTTTGACGACATTTGTATTTATGAAACCAATTGGTCGGGCCACCTCGCAGCCCTACGACAAGTTTTTATTGCTCTTCGTCGAGCTGGCCTTACGGCGAAACCCAGTAAAGTGTTTTTAGGATATAATGAAATTAATTTTCTGGGCCATACAATTGCCCACGGCGTTCAGACTCCTGATGACAAGAAGATAACTACCATCTTAAAGCTCCAAGCCCCTCGAACTAAGAAAGAAGTTCGTAGTTTATTGGGCTTTCTTAACTATTATAGGAAGTTCATTCCAAATTTTTCTTCGCTTACAGCTCCGTTGTCGGACCTCACAAGAAAGAATTTTCCTAATAAAGTGAAATGGACAACCGAATGTGCTGATACACTTCGTACCGTTCAACGATTGTTTTCCACTTCCCCCATTCTCATACTTCCAGATATAAACCAAATATTTATTGTCCGCACTGATGCGTCGGACAAGGGATTAGGAGCTGTGTTGTTACAGGAACGAGACGATACCTTGCGGCCATGTCTATACGCCAGCCGCAAGTTGCTAGATAGGGAATGCCGCTATGCAATTATCGAGCGAGAGTGCCTCGCTATCATTTTTGCTGTAAACGCATTTTCGCGATATCTACTCATGTCAGAGTTTATAATTGAAACGGACCATCGTCCGTTGTTATTCTTGAAGGCTAACAGGGCTAAAAATGCTCGATTAACGAGGTGGAGTCTTGCACTCCAGGAATACCGGTTTGTTATCCGGGCTATCCCTGGTGGTGACAATTCCCAAGCTGATGTTTTGTCACGTCTAATTTAGTTCCCTATTAAAGAGTGTTGTGTCTTGTATTGGGGTTGGATAGTACTTTTCCCCCTCAATTCTAGACGGTGGATGGATTCACATTTATCTTGTTCATTACTTTATGAACCAGTTTTACAATCCTTTTTTGTGAATATCCTCTTTCCACCAGCGTCATTCCGGACTGTGACCTGAACTTCTGACAAACCTGACGCCCTTGTCAGCGGGTCAATGAGATGGAGACATGGCAAACCAAGCTACCAGAGCTACTGCTGCCATTGGATACCACAGTATTTTAATTAACAATATATTGTTTGTGAATGTGTATATAAGCAGCAATTATGTGTGTTGACTAGATAATTATGAGCCTATTCCTTCAGTAAGGCCTGATTGTTTGATTGTAGTTATACTTTGATCCAGCAGTATACAGTGATATACTCATTGTTATTATAAATGTTCGTGAGAAGTTTGATTGTGTGCAGTAAGAATGTTTCGATAGCCTAGATTCTATAGAACGTGGCATCAATTATTGTATGCGTTTTGTCCATCCAATATGCACGTTCTTAGTTAGATTTTTTGTTCTTAAGCTTAAGGCTGTCTTTTCTACAGTAGTACTTGAGCCCCCACCACAATAACTTTGTGGTTTCTTCGATCCTATCGTGTAAATTTTTTCTTAAAATTTCCACTGGGGTGGGGGATGTCAAGGTTAATACTATAATTGTCGTGCTGGGTCACGACTTGAAAAGACTTGTTTTTTTTTCACGGTTTCGTTGATTATAACCAGCTTAAATGTCCTTGAACTGTTCTCGTGAACAGTTTGTTTTTGTAACACTTTTTCTTAGAGATGGAAAGAAAGTGGGGCAAGGTAGAATAAATGGATAAGTTAGGAGTGACAGTGCAATTCTCGACCCCGTGATCTTGATGAACTCTTACAAGGGAAGAGAAGGGGTGAATAAGGATAGATAGTTAAGACGCTTAGTCGCGTTCAGAAATTCGTACATAAAACGTAGAAAGCACGAGGGTTTAGAGATTTTAGTAATGGTTTTGACATTTTAATTTGACCTTGTCTGTTTCTAGTACAAGGCCGTGACCAACTTCCATGCAGAATCTATTAATACTGCGAGCTGAGCTCGAATGGATGCACCAATCAAATCTAGGCATTTGGACGGTAATTTGCAGGTGGCTGCACAGTATAAAAGCGTAGCCATACCTATGTTCAGGACTCCATACAGAAAATTCCATCTGTGCAGGCGTCGGCGTGATTCTGCCAGAAGAATCAGAAGACTGTTGTTTTTATGTCTATGTCCATTATAGGCATTGAAATGAAGCCATGTGCTCGATTATGATATACCCACTGCTGTTGTTTGCTGCTCCCTGGTTCCTTACCAGGGACCAAGTGTAAGTGTTTGTCTGTTGATGATTCAGCAATGGACGAGGAGCTGAAAGTAATTTTTCCAGTAGGACAGGATTGCCACATATGCTAGGAGTGCTACCCACGACTGCAAGACAAAGATGTATATTAACTTGCAACTAGACCTAGTATGAATGTTTGGCATACACATCTGTGAATTGGAATTGATTTGTCTGGATGAGGCTGGGGATTGCCAGCCCATCCTAGAGTAGATCTAACTTAACTACGTCAGTTTATATTGACGAGCTTGATCCATTATAAGCGGTAGGCACAAATAGCTGAGATGACATTGTCGCCAAAGACATGAGTATATTGCTTGATATATAGTAGGCAGACTATATCTGAGAGATAGATAATTAATACTTAAATTGTGAGTGAGTCAGAATGATCTTAATCTTATAGGTATCTGGAGGAGACTTCTAGTGACATATTATTGAATTTTCATTTGATGCTGCTGATGTTGTCTTTTTAGTATGTAAGAGATCTAGACAAAATTGTTAGGAATTTTAAGGTAATTAAATTTGTGGCCCTGCAGGTCTGTTGATAAAAAACTTATTCAGGTTGTTCTTAGAGTGTGGCATGGTACGAAAGAGTAATTCATAAATACCTCTCGATTTTAAAATGCAGTCATAAAAACCAATAACTCATAACACCCACTCTGTAACACTAGCACCCAAGACCAGACCCGTAACAACGGGCTTTTAGAGTCTTAGAGATGTCTTTTGTGACAGTGACACTTTTCATTCTTCACTTTGAAATGTCGGTGAAGGACACTCTGTTTACTTCCGGATTGAGAAAATGGAGTTGTTTTACTTGATTTTGAAAAAAAAAAAAAAAGCGAACACGAAACAGAAAAGACAAATATCAAGCCAGAAAATAGTAAAATGGGAGTATATACCAACAGTTTTGTTTTTTTCATTTATCAGTGTTTTGATAACGCCAGTCTTGGAGTTGGTCTGGCGGGTCAAAACATTGAACACTGGGACTAGGTAGTCAAAATCGGGTTCACAATTTCAATTCTTAATTTTTCCATAACTAGGGAACAGATTGCCCTCAGATTTTACACATGTGTCATCGAATATATTTTCTTTGATGTTACAATGCACAATTTGGGTTGCATGTGATTTTTTTTTCTTTCAGGCAGAGCAATGAAACCCCCTAGGGCCATTTTGTTTATAACGCATGTTTACAGTTTCAATTCTTAATTTCTCCATAACTAGTGAACAGATTACCTTCAAAATTTGCACGTGGTTCACTGAATGTATGTTCTTTGATATTACAATGGCCAATTTGGGTTATACGTGGCAATTTTCTAGACAGAGCAATCACAAAACTGCGTTGTTCGTTTGGGGGGGGGGGGGGGGGGAGGGGGGATAAAAATCTAACATGCTGCTTTAATGTTGGAATGTAACCAGCTATATTGGAAATATAGCGTTGTAATTCTTTTTGCATACTAATTCTTGACTTGTGTGGAAAAATTTAAGTTGGTTTCAACAGACAGTTTTCACAGAATTATTAGCTAAACTATGTAAACAAAATTCACTATACCGCCGGGCAGTGTATGGGCAGTGAGTAGTGTTTTAGTGTGATGCATAATAATTTAGGCGGCAAGCCACTAGTTTGGTGCCTACGCCAGTCTTGGAGTTGGTCTGGCTTGGGCGAAGGCCGTAAAGGCCTGTTTACACTGGTAGGTTTTAGGAAAAGAAAATAGGAATCGGGGACTGTGTGGGAAGAACTCTCCTGGCTTTCCGTCTTTTGTTTTCCGATTTCCCCCTTCGAAACGTTGTTTGTTTACACTGGTCCGTTTTCTGAATGACAAACGATGCACACCGTTTGTTTTGATCACATGATATAATTACAGAACCACAGTATTAACCATGCTCTGAGAGGCGTTACTAAGAAAATAAACTTCATCTCAAAGAGTCCAGTTAGTTACGGAACTTATCTGCGGAAACAATCCAGCCGGATTCGCTTCAATTATTCAATGGCTTGTTTTCTCTGCAAATTCCGTCACATCCCTGCGCTTGTTCGGCTCTCTAGGGAATGTAAGCACAATGTCACAGTCACTGCGTTACTCGAAGTGCGTTCAGTTGCGCGGGCGCTTGCAGTTGCCTGGCAGGCATAGTGTTCAGTGCGAACCGCCTGCCAGGCTGCCTTATGGCATAGCGAGCCAGCCCAGCGAGATGCCTGCCGCAGATTTCCAGTTTGGCTCTTCATTTTCACAATTAACATTTTGAAAACCATTTCCAGAGCCAACAGTCTTCTCTGGATTACCGAGTTTTACAATAATACCATGTTTCACATTTCTGTAGTTGTGTGAATCAAAGAAATCATTAACACAGTATGACGGCCACAACACTATTTCCGCTGTTATGTCCCCTGATTATTTATATGAGTTAAGTAGGGAAATATATTTAGGGCCTTCAGAATATTATTCATTGAAGTAAATCTGCCCACATGTTCTATAGTAGTATTTTTTCTTAGCGACGTATTCGTCTGTGCGAAATCTAGTGCTTGCCTTATGAATTTGCACAATTTTATCTCACTTTTACTTCAGTGAGACTAGTCAGACGCTTGCAGTGCGTGCAGTGGAATTCCCGCCCTGCTTAGATGTGCCGGGCGGGCGCCCTGAGATCCATTGGCATCCTGCCTGCCCAACTGAATACAGCTCTGTTGACGCCTTCCTTGACAAGCTTGAATCTTGTTGTTATACTGCATGCATTACATTACAGAATACATAGACTCTAGATCTAACTTCCTTTCCTTCATTCAAATTCGTGGCGTTAAACTTTAACTGAAAATCTGACGGCATTCAAGTTCTTTGCCTTATCTTTATTAAGACACACGCGAGAGATGTTGATAGAATAGTTTTTTATTGTAATAATAATGGGTGGCTGGGCTGGAGGGTAGAAGAGCGGGGGAATGGATGAACGAATGGGTGGGTGGACCGTGGGGAGAGGTGGATGAACGAATAGGTGGATGGACGGGGGAATAGAGGAAGGAATAGGTGGATGGACAGGAGGATGGATGGACAGATGAACAGATGGATGGACAGACGTAAGGGTGGGTGGATGAATGAATAGATAAACCAGCTACCGAGTCAGATGACAATATCCTCACTTCAGTTTTCGATATTTCTGTTTGTAGAGCAGCTTTACACAATTTAAGAGACCATTTTCGATTCTTGGAAGTTCTATTTCTTTTCTGCCACGGGAAAACTAAATTATCTTTGCAATCTGTTCAGCTGAGACAGGAGAATATTGATTACTGGTAAATCTGCACTTTGTTCTCAGTCATACATTCACATCAGAGGGTCACGTTTTAAACAGTCAGACAGACGGGTAGATGGACGGATAGTTAGAGAGATAGATAGACGGATGGATGGATGGATGGATGGATGGATGGATGGACGGGATTGATGATGGATGGATGGATGGGTGGGTGGGTGGGTGGACGGACGGACGGACGGACGAACCAATCTATCAAATCAGGTGACAATATTCTACAGTCTTGTTCAGTTTTCTACACAGAGCTGCTTTACACAGTAAGACCGGTTTCCTCACAATTAACTCTAGTTAGACAAAAGCACCGGTGTAAAATGTTTATCGAGCGAACAACTATCTCTCCAGACCGTAAAATACAACAAGTCATGCTTCTGATCTCATTCATAATTGTTCCGTGCTTTCAATCTCTGGCATATAGAGATAGACATAGAGAGAGACAGAGAGACAGGCAGACAGAGAAAAACAGGGCGAGAACATACAACCTCTGATTCATAATTTCTTTTTTTCCGTGATTTCAATCTTAGGCACAGAGAGAGACAGACAGACAGAAAGACAGATCGACTGATAGACAGAAGGAGAGAGAGAGAGAAAAAATACAACATGCTTTTGAGTCATGATCAGTTCCGTGGTTTCACTCTTAGACAGACAGACCGACAGAGCATAGAGAGAAGGAGACAAAGAGAGATAGAGAGAGAGAGAAAGTGATTCATGCAATAAAACAGTAGGCTTGAAGCTCATAGAAAGACCCCAAAGGCAACCAGAGTGACCAAGAGAGAGAGAGGAGGAGGAGAGGGAGAGATGGGGATGGGGGGGGGGGGTCTGTTAGAGTTTGGTACGTAGAAGAAATGTGGCCAAAAAAATATTTTGCTTTGTTTCCATTGTTAAGTCGGCGGGGCCCATTTTAGCTTAGGTAAAGACAGAACATTATCGATCTGCGCCATGGATTTGGTCCATTGATCTCTCTGATCGCCTCCTGTAAAAGGCTTGTGATTGGCGATAAATCAATCCATGAGCCATTTGTAAATTGAGACAGCTCCACAGGGGTGCATGTTTAAAGTTTCGCCTGACCTATTTATATTTTTGTTGACATGCGTCAAACCATTTCAGCTTGCTTGCATATTCGTTGCCATGGTGACATTTGCCGTTATGGATACAAATGAAATATAATTATTATTGCTACCACAAATTATGACGGCGGCATGCAGTCGTTCAAATCGACCTTGATGAAGATGATAACGTTTTATCTCTTCAAATGATATGAAAATTGACTTCAGGGGCGGGGGTAGTAGATGGGAAGGGGGGTAGGAAATGGAAAAGCAGTATCGCTTCCAGCATCGATGGTGTCAGACCACTATGACGGAGCTTGGTGGGAGGCAATACGACTACAGATAGATAGATGGATAGATGGATGGATAGATGGATGGATGGATGGATGGATGGATGGCTGGCTGGATGGATGGATGGGTGGATGATGGATGGATGGATGGATGGATGGGTGGGCCGGTGATACGGCGGCGGACGGACGGACGGACGGATGGATGGATGGATGGATGGATGGCTGGATGGATGGCTGGATGGATGGGTTGGTGAATGGGTAGGCAGGAAGGTGCGTAAGTATTTATTGGATGGATGGATGGATGGATGATCGATCGATGGATAGATCGATACATAGACCGATAGACAGATAGATAGACACACAGATAGACGGACGGACGGACAGACAGACAGAGGGACGGACGGACAGTCAGATAGAGGGGCGGACGAACAGACAGATGGAGGGACAGACAGATAGGGGGACAGACGAACAGATAGAGGGACAGACGGACGGACGGACAAATAGAGG
>OZ007575.1:45242651-45285151 GCA_963931925.1 Onchidella celtica | reverse complement strand
CTAGGCCCGCCCGCAAAGATGTTTAATGTAACATCAGAGAGTATTTATTTAGAGAGAGATCTCACTTCCGCCAAGTCGCGAAACTAGGTCACGGCGCAAACAAGAATTGAACGAGATCATCTTCACCAAAGACAGAGTGCGTCTTTGTCTGCTGTGGTTTGTTCATATTTTTTGGGTTTATTGAAACTATTAAGAGTCTTGTGTAAGCTCTTACACCCCGCGGAAATGTACAAACGGGTATTGTTTACCCCCGATCAAGTCAAGTGAACCTGCATTTCATCCAAAATGTCTGTGCGCATACTTCCTGTTGTGGGCTTCTTTCGCTCGTGGAAGTTCCCTATTCTGTGGTGCTGGCCGGTGCTGACACAGAATAGAGTTCCCTATTCTATGGCGCTGACCGGTGCTGACACAGAATAGAGTTCCCTATTCAATGGCGCTGACCGGTGCTGACACAGAATAGAGTTCCCTATTCTATGGCGCTGACCGGTGCTGACACAGAATAGAGTTCCCTATTCTATGGTGCTGACCGGTGCTGACACAGAATAGAGTTCCCTATTCTATGGCGCTGACCGGTGCTGACACAGAATAGAGTTCCCTATTCTATGATGCTGGCCGGTGCTGACACAGAATAGAGTTCCCTATTCTATGGCGCTGACCGGTGCTGACACAGAAAAGAGTTCCCTATTCTGTGGTGCTGGCCGGTGCTGACACAGAATAGAGTTCCCTATTCTATGGTGCTGGCCGGTGCTGACACAGAATAGAGTTCCCTATTCTGTGGTGCTGAGACCTCTGTGTCTATGGGGCCTTGTGTTTTGGTTTTACATGACGTCATATAAAGTGAGCATATTGGAATATTTAAGTTAGCAGTACCGGTAATGCCCGTGGAGCTCTATATGGCGCTATCTATTATAATTTTTTTTTAAATTTAAAATCGCTGAATTTTTAACAAGTCCTACCGCCGTTCGCACAGCTCAGATTTGCGTGAAATTTTACAGGTGCTCTCCTCTCCACCTGCCATTGGTTCTGTATTTTGGAGGCTTTTTTTTTAGTTTGCATTGTGTCTTTACTCCCCCCCCCCCCCACCCCCCACCCCACCCCCGCCCCACTTTTTCCGATCTTTTCTTTTCCACCAGTCCATGACACTATTAAATTATTTGTATTTGTATACTACTTTAATCCCATTTGGGAAATTTGCCTTTGTGTCATTGCACCCAGTTACAACTGGAGCAGGCACGTCGACGCCACAGTGCAGCGCCGGTCGGCAGTTGTTGTTGTTATTGTTGTTGTTGTTGTTTTTTTGGGGGGGGGGAGATCAGGGGGAGGGGGAGGAAGTGGTAGGGATGAATTTTTATTTAATTTTGCCCGGGCAGCGGCCTGTTCGGCCTGCAATTTTCGATTCCCAACTGCCAAGGTGTCTTTAACGTGAGCAACGTGTACACGGGCCCTCCGAATTTGTTCGTCCTTATCCGAGAAGACTAGGTACTCGATTCTACCCCCCAATAGGATCAGGGACACAAAAATATGAGAAAATTCCCAAACTTCCAACATGCCTGCACCGGCCGGGTTTTGAACCCGGAACCCTTGGCATGAGAGGCGGGCACCTTGCCTCTAGACCGCCTTGTCCCCACTATCACTTCCTGCGATGTATACATGCATCGCCCACTGCGCAGATACACTGCCACTGAACGAAGGCTGGCATGATGCGTAGAGCGTTAACGCCCAAAGGTAGTGCAGTAAGATTTACGATCTAAAAGTAAGAAAAAAAACAAACAACTACAACAAAGTAAAACTTAAAGGAGCGGGCAAGGCAGGCAAGGCAGGCAAGGCAGGTAAGGCAGGTAAGGCAGGTAAGGCAGGTAAGGCAGGTAAGGCAGGTAAGGCAGGCAAGGCAGGTAAGGCAGGTAAGGCAGGTAAGGCAGGTAAGGCAGGTAAGGCAGGCAAGGCAGGTAAGGCAGGTAAGGCAGGTAAGGCAGGTAAGGCAGGTAAGGCAGGCAAGGCAGGTAAGGCAGGTAAGGCAGGTAAGGCAGGCAAGGCAGGCAAGGCAGGTAAGGCAGGTAAGGCAGGTAAGGCAGGTAAGGCAGGTAAGGCAGGTAAGGCAGGTCCATTACAATCACCCACAGCTGAAACTGATGAACATAATTGTCCCGCGCAGGGCAGGGGACTTCAGCTAGTAGATCATAAATTCTGATGATGACAGTGAAACAGATCAATAGTTGACAGACAACCTAGAAACAATTAACAGTTTGTTATTGTTGTTGTCTTACTTTCTTCTTACTTTTACCCCCCTCGTGTCTGTCTGTCTGTCTGAGAGTCTGTCTGTGTGTCTGTCTGTTTCTCTCTGTCTCTCTGTCTGTCTGCCTGTCTGTCCGTCTGTGTCCTCTGATTCAGAAAGATTCCCATAATTATCCATGGTCTTGATACAATTGTCATGTACACCAGTGCAGCACCTGCTCGTTTCTAAGTAGGGAAACTGCTCCAAACTGAACGCCTTTCAAACAGTCTCTCACTCGTACGCTAGAACAATCAAAGGGAGTTTTTAAAAAGTGTATTTCATGCCATAACAAAATACTGAATTTGGGAAAACACAACAGGTCGATACAAAAGGGAAAAGAGGTTTGATTTGTTGGCACCTTAGAAAATTATTTTTATAATTTTTGAAACTGTCCTTCGGACTGTAGTGTTGAGCAAGAAAAGGAGCCAAAAATGCAAAAATGGCACCATAATGAGATAGGCCCGCCCCCCTCCCCCCCCCCCCCCCGCCCCTTTTTTCAATGATAAGATGTGAGTGTGCTGGAATTGTGCCAGTTAGTAAAATATGAACTTCAGTAGTAGTATGTCAAACAGGCAAGTAATTTATTCTCACATACCAGCCCGGGTGGAATTCTGGAAATATATTTGGAAAACGTGTAATTTTTCTAGTAACTTGAACAGCAACATAGTTTATGAGTGACATGAGATCAAAGGCAAGTTGAAAATAATTTCCACTCCGTTCAAGGCTGAGGGGCCACACGGGGCCTAAGTTCTTGTTTCCACTTCCTGCACAACTGAGAAACTCGAAGTTCAACGTTTGCGGCTTTAAGCTTAGTACTATGATAGGGAGTTAGAATAAATCACAAAACAGCTTGGCGCCACAGTGCATCGCCAAAGTGTACATTTGTTGTACCTCTTCTACATAATAAAAGATCTCCACTTGTTTTTCGTTGTTGTTGGTTTCGTTGTTGTTGTTGTTGTTGCTGCTGCTGTTGCTGTTGCTGCTGCTGCTGCTTTTGTTGTTGTTTTTTCAGAAAATGGAGGCAGAATAAACAAGAACCGCGGTCGCGAACAGTTAAAACGATATCGAGACTTGTTGAATATTCATTATGAAGGAAATTAATAACTTGCCATGTCACGGCCACAGAAATTTTGAAAATAATTATAACAATGGCCGGCGTTATTTATCCCAGCTCAATATCTTTTTTTTTTCCTTATTCATTTTACTCCAGATTGGCTATGACAAGTGTAAACAATGCTATTAATCTGTATAGATATCTCAGCGGACCTTAGGTTTTCTGCAACTGCTTTGCTGTCAAATATGGTTTGAGAACAATAAAACTAGTAGCGTTCTGAGCCAAGTCTACTTTTCGCTGGTTTTGACTCACCTTTGAGCTATCTGTGAATCAACTGGCGATACAGAGTTGGTTCCAGTCTCAGTAATATGCGGAGTCTAGTTTAAGTCAATAGACCACATCCAGCACTAAAAGCAAGGCAAAACAGACCTGACTGAATGCACAAGTAGGCTAAGATTCGTGTACAGTTCTACCGTGTATCCTCCGCTCTGATATTTCGTCAACAGCTTTAGTAAGACAAACCAATAAAAATATATAATTATCAAAATAGAAGGAAAGAACAGAGAAGCACATTAATATCGGCCATATCTGGCCATCGGAAAATATGAGAAAAATCCTAAATTTCCAACATGCCTGCACCGGCCGGGTTTTGAACCCGGGACCCTTGGCATGAGAGGCGAGCACCTTACCTCTAGACCAAATTAATGATATTAACTCTTTGTGGGCCAATCACCGACATATCGGTTCTACCACTGGTCACATTTATTGCGCCGATCACCGGTGTATCAGTGCACAAGAATGCTAGGCTTATTTGTTTAGGGAAGAAAGAAAGTCCACTTTCTATTAATAGATGTTGCTGTAGTTAGTCTTCATTTATCTCCCCCACCATTTTGTTCCTGTGTCGACAAACATGGAAAAAATTCATAGCACGCAAAGAATGAATTTTATCATCCAAAAATGGATGTGACCACCTAACCTGTCGCCAATAATTGAGGTAGTGCAAAAAGTTTCAGACTTTTCGGTCACGTAGTCATGAAGTTGCAGATGTGTAACATGTTCACCGTCTAGCTCCATTATAGTAGGACTATTATTTAAAGTTTAAAATACGATGACAACAATGATAATTGCACTTAACAATGTTATAAGAATTTCCCCTGTTTCAGAACAACTAATAATGAACAAATACCGGTTTTTACCAAAACTAAACACAACCAGTCCAAGTCTGGAATCAGCAGGTTTAGGTACATGTACTCCTGTAGGTGAAATTTACGCCAAGAGGTAATTTACCCCATGTTGTGAACTTCTGTTATAAAAGATTCCAATGGCGAAGTTTTGAAACGAAACAAATAACAAAAAACAAAAACAAAGCAAAAAAAAATCAGTTATATTGACACAATAACAATTATGCTTTATTTCATTTTTTTATTATTATTGTGAAAACTACAGAAAATCTGTGGTGTCGCGGCAAACCTTGAAGCAGAATCAACTTGATAATATTAATAATGAATATCATTTATATAGCGCCTAATCCAAAACATTTGCTGTGCGGGCTTTACAAAAAGTCCTCTCTCTCTTTTTCTCTCTCTCTCTCTCACTCTCTCTGACTCTCTCTTTCTATCTCTCTCTCTCTCACACACACACACACTCTCTCTCTCTCGCTCGCTCGCTCTCTCGTTCTCTTTGTCTGTCTCTCGCTCTGTCTGTCTGTCTGTCTGTCTGTCGGCCTGCCTGTCTGTCTGTCTGTCCCTCACTCTGTCTGCCGTAATTCTCTCACTCTCTCTCCTCTGTCTGTCTGCCTGTCTCTCTCTCGCTCTGCCTGTTTGCCTGTCTACCTGTATGTCTCTCTCTCGCTCTGTCTGTCTCTTGCTGTCTGTCTGTCTCTCGCTCTGTCTGTCTCTCTCTTTCTCTCTCTTTTTCTCTCTCTTTCTCTTTCTCTCTCTCTCCCTCTCTTTCTCTCTCTGTCTTTTTCTTTCTCTCTCTCTCCCTCTCTTTCTCTCTCTCTCTCTTTCTCTCTCTCTCAACCTATTGCATACACTTTTATACTAGACATACATGCTCAAACACATAACATAGGCACATAAGACAGAAACTTAACAATAAAACAGCATAAATAAATGGACTGGGAGTGAAACTTCACGACTGAAAGTGTTTTTGGGAAAAGATGTGTCTTTAGACCAGTTTTGAATTTTGACTCGGTAGGTACCTCCTGCAATGATTTTGGCAGCGAGTGCCAGATATGCGGGACACAGTGTGTAAATAAGAAATATTACAGAAACGAATCTGTGTTATTTCTTAAGGGAAGCTTTGCTACATACCTACATACAACTTTTCTTTTTGCCACATTTTGACTTTGTCTCAGTTTTATGACGTGTCTTTTATTTCACGAAGAAGTATGATAACATCCCTTTTAGTGAGATTATAAAAATTATTGCCATGCATATCTGAGCCAACAGTGAAAAATAACAGACTATTATACATACGCCCGCAGCGGTGGACAAGCTGAACAAGCACCATCTGCCAGTTCAATCAGTCTCCAGCGTTGCTGTCCCCTCACTGTAACCCAATTATTCATGGCGAGGATCGGCCTGATCCGACATCTTCGCACACCCACGCAACCAGACTTTGGGGAAACCCATAGAGACACTATAACTCTATGGGGAAACGAAAGATACTTATTACTAGATGCAATAAGCGGAGACAGCTGCACAGATTTCGCACCGCCACCTGGCGGCGAATGCCCGGAAGTCAAGAACACTGGGCCAGTAATTTACAAAAGGAAAACATTGAATTTTATTCACTCTTCAGCTATCGCTGCAGGGCTTGATTGAAGTCACTTATTTTGTAATTATAACCTCAATCGCTGTAGGATTTTTTTATTTTTTTTAGTCACATTACCACTGTAACAATTCCGCATCATTAATTTATCATCATCATCATCAAGCATTGTTTCCATGCTATGCGCCATGGGCCCTGGTATCGATCAGTGCAAACTCTGTGCACGATTTTTTTTGAGACATGAATAACGGAGTGTCTCATCTTATTGTATGTAGTATCTTTAGGGAATCTGAAATCGTGGTTGTCTTCGCTTGTGAAGGACGAGCAACAGCCACAACAAATGGACGTGCGTGTACACTGTGATAAAACGATTCCAGTGAATGCCTTAGTAAGCAGGAGAATGCGCACGCCGATTACCTAAGAAATATGAACAGCGATGGTGGTAACTTAATACAAACCTATAAAAAGTAAATAGCTAAAAGAAACGTTAAAATAAAAGATGGTTGGTGTAAAAAAAAAAAGAATTAAAGGGGAGGGAGTAAATTAATACAGAAAAATGAAGATCTGATAAAATGAAAATTGATGGACTATTAATAAAACTGTATTCTACGAGAATACTTGTGGTTTTTAATTCATTAAGCTATGCAGTGTCCGTAAAGTACTTACTCTATCATATTATTATACACTTTATAAAGCAGTTAGGAAAACCGTGTTTTAAGTCCTCCATCTTGGGATTTTTGTCCTTGCTGGCTCGGGGGAATACACAGCTGTGATTTTTAAGGTTGAGTTTCAGTCACCAGTGTGTAAATTGAGTCACAGAAAGAACTTTCCGGTCATACTTTTTAATTCCACTCCAAGATTATGTGTTGTTGTTGCTGTTGTTTTTTTACCGACTCAAAATGTCGGAACACTTTCTTATCCTCAACTCACTTGCGGCTAAAAATCAAGGAACAAATTAAAAAATATAGCGAAATTCAACATATTTTAAAATATGCCCTCGTACGCATTTGCGTGTTTGTATGCGTAAAATGATGTTTTGTAGAATCTAAGGCTCAGCGGTTAAAGAATCTTTTAAGATTACATTGGAGGCTTTACTTCCTGTATAATGCCTTGGAGATAAGTAAAATTACCCAGAAGAATGCGGGATGAGAGGTGGTGGTTTTGGTAGTTTTTTTCCTGGGGGGGGGAGGGAGGGAAAGGGGGGGGGGAGTACATAAGCAATGTTTCAGCATAAAATTGTTCGTTGGTCATGTAATGTTCTAGCATTCACAACAGTCGATCCAGTACAATAGCAGTCGAAGCTGGATTGAAGATGGGGCGAGTTCAGTTGAAAGCATTCCACAGAAAGAGCAAGCCACACATTGTCACACTGAGGAGATCAGCTGCATGTTCAATTGTGCTGCCCGAACATTTACCTGTGTGGATAATCAGTGTATCTCAGTTGGCAAAAGATCATTATAGAAACGAAGTGGTTATTTTCAAGGCATGCCTTGGAACTAACGCCAGCGTTATTTTCAAGCCATGTTTCATTGACCAATCAGAAGCTGTTTCAGTATTTCTAAACGTGGAGCCTTAGACTGTGCATTGTCAGACTGATATGTAACGACGTGAGGGTCTAGTCAGTTTGTATCATCGAGGCCGTAGGCCGATGTTCGTCTGGGTAGTAGTCAGATTGACATATCAGGGAAAGCCGCCGGGGTAGCTATGTATTGTTTATTGGACTCAAGGTATGCCTTGGAACTAACGCCAGCGTTATTTTCAAGGCATGTTTCATTGACCAATCAGAAGCTGTTAAGGTATGCCTTGCAAATAACGCTAGAGTTAGTTTCAAGGTATGCCTTGTAAATAACGCCTTGCAGAAACGAAATGGAGGGGATAGGATGGTGGACATCCATTATGACAATAAGTAGAATGCGCATAACGTCACAGAGTGTTTTTGTTTTGATCTTCCTACAGTAAGATGGCCGGTGGATCAGCTGATTAGTGTAACTTCGAGATATGTCTAAGCGGTTGAAATGCCTGCTAGTTGCATTGTGGTTGATTGTTATGAAAGGAGTGGAATGGATGGATCCGAGCTGGTTAGATTCTCTACCATCCGTGTAAACAAGGGAAACGAAGTGAAAAAATTGACCGAACAACTCCCATTGAACATGTACACACGTGCCATTGTTTACTGTAGTCAACTACTTTTAGCTCGCCGCCGGTTGGTTCGCGACGCCCCACGTGTTTATAGTGCAAATCAGCTAACGAATCAAAATCAATGCCACAATCGCCATGGGGATGCGTGGGCCCTTACACTAAAGATGGCGGATATGCGCATTCTACCAATACTAAAGGTACATCTAAATATGTCAAAATGGGTGCATACATACATTCATTTAGATACAACTATTTTTCTTGAAAGCATACATAATATCGTCGGGATTTTGCCATATCGTTGTATGTGCATTTTTGCATTTCGAGAAAATGAAAATGGAAGTTTGGTCGGCAAAAGTGCTAAAAAGCACACAACATTACCCCACAAAAACATGTCTCGAAAAGTCTTTAACCGATTGGAACGACACTTAAACATAATGAAATTGGGAGTGAGAGAACCACTTTCATGACAAAACCTCGAAATCGGCGAAATGTCGCACACAACAATATGGCAAATAATCCCTCGATACGTATCTTGTATGTAAATTTTATATACAAGAAAAATATTCTTTCCCAATGGAGCCGCAGACAGATCCTTCTGAAATTTGGCGTGTGGAAGTGAAATGTGGTGGCAGACCTAATAATGTTATTTAAGGGCATAGACTCAAGGTCTGAAGAGGAATAATTCGCAAAGTACGGAAACAGTTGAACTCTTAGCTCACCAGAGTGTTTAGAAGACATGTTACGAGTGGGAGACCCCATGAGGTGTGCGTTCAGGGAACATAAATTTCGGTGCGCACTGAATCTTGCCACGTAGCTGTGGAATTTTTATCTTTACATTCTGTTCTGCTTTACAAATAAAAAAAAATTTTCACATTGCCTATGAAACATTTAAACCCCAGTCCATAGAGTTGAAATTTTTTTTCAATTCTTTTGGAATTTATAATATAGATTAGTTCGTTGTTTTTGCTAACACGGGGCTTCGCAACGTTTATGTTTTTATATTCTTTCGTTGTTTTTGCTGCCACTGGATTTTGTAACATTTGTATTACATGTACTATAAATCCTTTCAAATAATATATTTTATAACATACCTGCCGATGTGATATCCTGCACCTTCTCCATTATCTGCTGCCCTGTGACACTACTTCCAAGAGCCGGGAAATACTCCACTCCACATTTGTATATGCCAGCATCACAAGATTTAGCATCAGGCACATACAAAGTAATAAACACAGCTCTATTGTCTGCGCCACTTCCTGCCGCAGAGAAGCTGATGGCCCATTTTCTTCCTGAAGGAATGTTCTGTCGTATGGGGAGGAAACAAATGAAAGGCAAGTGGCCAGTGCTTTTAAATTGAATTTTCGATTACCAAGTCTTTAGTGACTTTGTTTGACATTTTCACCACATCCATGGAATTTATCAGTAGATATGTAGATAGGTAGACAGACAGACAAATAGATAGATAGATAGATAGATAGATAGATAGATAGATAGATAGATAGATAGATAGATAGATAGATAGATAGATAGATAGATAGATAGATAGATAGATAGATAGATAGATAGATAGATCAGGCAGACAGACAGACAGACAGACAGACAGACAGACAGACAGACAGACAGACAGACAGACAGACAGACAGACAGATAGATAGATAGATAGATAGATAGATAGATAGATAGATAGATAGATAGATAGATAGATAGATAGATAGATAGATAGATAGATAGATAGATAGATAGATAGATAGAAAGATTTACCTCGGTTTCCGTATTTGAACCACCTGTAGAGTACTGAGCTATCGGCGTAAACGAGTCTTGTGATGGTAACTTTCTCGACAGCTCTATTCGAGATACATTTTGGGCTCTGAGCGGCACTCCTACAATATCAGCATGACATGTCACTGTGAAGTTTCCCCCTTCTTCAATAACTGGCGTGTCTACGATGTCTTGCTTGCTTCTCACTGTTAAAAGAGACAAGAAATTAGATGTTCAGACATTTAAATGATTTTAATTCCCCGCAGTTCACACATTGGGAAATCATAACCTTTGTTACGATGGGAGAGTGGTCGTAAAACTCGATTAAATATGGATATACAGTCTAGGCAAGAAATAGGTCAACTGTATTTTATATTTATTTATACATCATCTTTTTTTTTTACTTCGTTTTAAAGAAATGTAAGTAAATCTACAAAAACACACGGTGAGTGTGCCGACACTAACTACATACCTTCGAAACATGCTTCCAGAGCCAGTTGGCCTCTGATCTTCGGTAGTGCGACAAAGTCGTTGACATTGAATACAAGGAATGGGTTAGAGGCGATAGCCTTCAGCTCAGACTTAGCCACACCCTTGCCAACACCGACTGCGATAACGATTGCTCCAGTGTTCTTCAGGAGGCCTGCTTCAGCCCGTGTTCTTGTATCTGGGTGGATGGATGCATGGATGGATGGATGGATGGATGAATGGGTGGATGGATGGATGGATGGATGGATGGCTGAATGGATGGATGGATGCATGGATGCATGGATGAATGGGTGGATGGATGCAAGGATGCATGGATGCATGGGTGGATGAATGGATGAATGGATGAATGGGTGGATGGATGGATGGATGGATGGATGGATGGATGGATGGATGGATGGATGGATGAATGGATGGATGCATGGATGTATGGATGGATGAATGGATGGATGGATGCATGGATGAACGGGTGGATGGATGGATGGATGGATGGATGCATGGATGGATGGATGGATGGATGGATGGATGGATGGATGGATGATGAATGGATGAATAGACTGGTGGATTTACTCAGAAAGATCTTGAGAACTCACTGTCCGAAGACTTGCCGTCTGTGATGACTATGACAATTTTAGGAACACCATCTCGAGCTCCATTCTGACTTGTGAGGGCAACTGTTCGGGCCAAACTCAGAGCGTCTGCTGTACGCGTCCCGTCGCCATATTTTGGCAGATTGGAGATGGCCTGGAATATCGGAAAAGGGCATCATGTTGTAATCTAAATCTGATTAAACATATACATCTATTATATCAAAAATACAAGAAAACTCAGTTCGCCCCTTAAGGTGCCCGCAGAGTGGGCGCTGCTTGGACGCTTCTTGGAGGCCCAAACAGGGGCGGGCAAGCGGCGAGCATACGGCCTGGAGGAGACAAGGTGGAAGCCTCTCTTGGGCCGCTCCCCACCAGAATATTCATTACCGAGCAGGATGGACGAAGAAGGAACCCTTCAAATAATGACTTTGTATTGGTTAAGAAAACGAAGGATAAACAGACGCCGTTACTGGGTCCACAAAATTCACCAGTGCCGTTCTACATAATAATATGGCGTATATAGTCTTTTAATGGAACAAGTATTTTCAGATGATGAAAAATGTTTGTCACATATAAGGATGAAATCCTCTATTTTTAAGCTACTCCTTGCCAAAGTTGGACCATAGCTAGAAAAAAGAACCAACAACTTTCGAAAACCATTGTCACCAGAGGAACGCCTGGTTATCACGTTAAGGTAATGTATGGATGAATAGATAAATGTGGCCTGAAAGGGGCGAGAAAATTAGTGTGGCGCTAAACCACCACGCTGCAAGTTTTTTGGTGCCTCTATGGTGAGAGGGAGTGGCTAGCAAGGTGCTTCCACGCTGTCTTCGGTAACGCATTTCTTGTTGACTTAATTTTGGTCTCTGCAAAATGGTGCGAGCAAGGAGCGGCCAAGTGGAAGTGGCGTCCAAGCAGCGCCCACTCTGCGTGCACGTTTAGAAGGACAGGGTTTTAACTCCCTTCCTCAACTTTTGAGAAATCGAGGATTGAAGTTTCATGTGATCATACTTTTTAGAGCAAAGAATGTTTTTTTCTTTTTAATAACATTTACGAAGTACACAACGAATGTACTCGATAATTTGACACACAATGGAGAAAGCCTGTACAAGCAGTGTGTAACTCAGTTCAGCCAAAAAAAAGGAGAAAGAATCTAGACATTATGGGGGGGGGGGGGGGGACAATTTGTTATCAATAAATTCCAGAATGGCGCAGCTGCCGAAATTTGGCACAAGGAAATGAAATATGGTTGAGGGACTAAGTAGGTTACGCCTCTGACAATCATGTAAGAGCCTGAGTGTATTTGTGAATCAGAAAGTAAAGATCGTACCTTTAGTACCTCGGCGTTGCTAAGATGGTCGGTGAAGCTGAAAATAACATTTGTGGATGAACTGAAGACGATGGCGGAGAAACGAATCTTATCCGGGCCAACAGTAAACAACCTCGCCACATTGGATGCAAACCTTCGTTCCTTGACATAATCACGTGTGCTGAGGCTTCCAGAAGAGTCCAGAATAAACAGAATGTCAGCCCTCCCCTCACACAGTAGCTCGTTTGTGTTCTTTGGTGGAGCAGAGTTTCCTGGAATTACATGCAACATGTTTCATGTGATTTATAGTTCACCCATCAGAAGTTTACGCAATGGTCATTCTGCAAGAACATATCGTCACTGCTGTATATGGCATATGCCAGACCCATGCAAAAAGGCCACTGACAGTTAATAGCATTCCTGAATATGATTGAGGGCTGCCAGATAATATTATAGAAACGAACTGCACCAATATGAAACTGTAATCATCCAATAGGATTGTAATGGAATAAGTCACGAAATGACAGAACCAGAAAGTTTGTTGTTGTTTTTTTCTCAAGAGCATCACAAATGATTTATGCCATTTGCGTAGAGCAGTGACGGTATAATAATATACACAATCGATCTTAACACATGGGTACATTGGGCAGTTGCCCAGAGCCCTAAAATGTTTATGGGGCCCCATGCATGCAAATTTATGAGTTGTTGGGCAGGGGGCGGGCTGAAGTCTGTTACAGTCAAGAGAGCCATGCATGCCTATTAACCAAGCTTTGATGCCTTATACCAGTCGTGTATGATCGAATCTAATTGAGAATAATGAATCAAAATTGTGTTGGAAACGAAGCCTTGTTTTATGATGCTTTTTTTTTTTTTTGTGAGAGCGTGTGATCGAGTAGCTTTGCTCTGTAGTCAGTTATTGTAGACAGATCCGGTTTGCTATCTATATCATCTCTACAGGACTTTCAGTTGACAGAAGGTGATGAGCGCGTCGGAAATAATTGTGTATGATGTCATAATTTTATTCTTTAAAAATGAGATAATCTTTGACTCAATTGTTTTCCCAACGGCTCTCTCTCTTTCTCTCTCTCTCTCTCTCTCTCTCTCTCTCTCTCTGTCTCTCTCTCTGTCTCTCTCAATCTCTCTCTCTCTCTCTCAATCTCTCTCTCTCTCTCTCTCTCTCTCTCTCTCTCTCAATCTATCTCTCTGTCTCTTTCTTTCTCTCTTTCTCTCACTTCCTATCCCGCTGTGTGAATGCTTATTTGTATGTGCGTGTGCATTTGTATGTTGTGTCAGGGCGTTTGTGTGTATGTGTGTGTGTGAAAGAGAGACAGACAGACAGACAAGATAAAGAGACAGACAGACACAGAGAAAGAGGGCGACAGACAGACAGACACAAAGCGAGAGAGACAGACAGACAGAGAGAAAGAGAGCGACAGACAGAGACAAAGCGAGAGAGAGGCAGACAGACAGATAGACAGACAGAGAGAAAGAAAGAGCCGGAGACAGACAGGCAGACAGAGAGAAAGAGAGAGAGGGAGACAGACAGGCAGACAGAGAGAAAGAAATAGAGGCCCTAGCCTTATTAATTCGTAGTCACTCATTCGCTCTTCCAAGCAAATTAACGGCGAGATTTTCTCACAATTTCAAGAGCTTACTTACCCGTGGCCCTGAGCCAGCCCGAGAGAACCAGGACAAGGAGACTACCCAAAATGAGGTAGGTCTGACCACGGCCCATAGCTGGCTGAGATGCAAGTGTATGATCCAGAAATACGCAGTTAAAACAGTCAAGTAATTGTGTAGGAGTTGCTGCAGTGGACCTGGTTAATATTGGTAAGGTCACTATTTGACAATTTTCCCATTTAGACAGCGAAAGATAACACAAAAGCATTTTAATTGCCTGTGTCAAGGTAAAAATTAAATGTATCCAAATAAAAGTGAATGTGTGTTCGCAAAATATACTGATTTTTACACCTCGAATTTACATGAAATTGACCTATTTACATACAATAACACGCATTTTGAAGATGCCTTCCTTTCGTCCTGCAGAAAGTTCTGTTGCTTGTTGGTTTTTTTTTTACATTCGGAGGATCCAAATGGTGGGGAAGCATTTTTTTTTTTAGTCTTCTCTGTGTCGCTGACTGCTCGGGCTCGATACGTTTTTCACGAGCACATAACCCGTGACGTCAACACATTCTGCCGGGTGATCAAACTATTCGATGTGCTTACGGCTAATATTAGAACACAGGAATACTCTGCTCCCTTACAATTATCTCAAACTGATTAATATGATGGGTTATATTTTGAAGTTTTTATCGTTTACTCAAGTAAACTGTTTATTCATTAAAATTCCTCTTTTTATTACTCACGACCTTTGGTTACATTGGCCAAGGGCCCAAGTAGCCCTCCCCATCGGCAAGCTCTGAAGTCCGCTGCTTTTAAGCTTGTTTAAAATGGAACTTGGCACAACAGAGTTCCATAGGTCCATAAAATTAAAACCATAAATAACTGAGCATCCTTATTGATGGGTATACTTCAGTACGGACAACTCCCCCTTACTTTCAAAAGAGTGCAAAGGACTATAGCAAATTTTTCTATCCATATCTTTTCACTGGGGCTGGGGATTAAAATACAGCAGTTAACGGAGATTGCCAAGACACAAGATTTTTTTTTTTTTTAAACGAAAAATGCCGACACTGTGGCGACGACATGTCTTCTCCAATTGTAACTGGGCTGCAAATGACGCTAAGGCAAATTTCCCAAATGAGATTAGAAGTATACAAAATACAAAATACAAAGTACAAAAATACAAAATACAAAAATTTAAAAGTGTAGCTGGATAGAAGAAGTTTATATTTGTTTCAGGACAACAGCATAGTATTAAAAAGTTATAAACTTTTCGGCATTACATAGAAAATGTTTATGGCATAGTAATACTTTTCTTTATTATTATTATTAACTATTAATTTTAATGTTTGTCTTTTGTATACTTTTTTAATCCCATTTGGGAAATTTGCCTTAGTGTCATTGCAGCCCATTTACAACAAAGGTCAGTGGGCTATAGGTTAACAACAGATAAACTTATTTTTATTAGATTCATAATTATATATATTATCTTGACACCGCGAAGACATAATTATTCCTCCATTACAGTGAATGTGCTTAATTAAAGGAAGGATGCAAAATTCACCCCTCTAGGTAACCAAGAAAGATCAAATATGTGTATATCTCACCCAGTGACGGAGCCAACAATTACACTAGCATATTGCAGATTTTGAACTAGCTAAACCACCTGCTTGTCTACTACGTGTAGCGGTCCAGATTTTGTGTTTGCCAATATATTATTATACAATAGTCATGTCTTTTAGGGTTGGGTTAAGAATGAGTTTGAAAGAGAGATAGATAATAAGAATGAATATTTTGGTTTCAAACGACCAATAAATGTATGAAATAACTGTCGATCTGTACTAATTATCGATAGAGTCCAGCTATGCCTAAATCACATTTCTTTTGTATCAGTAAAGGTCATAACGGATACAATAATGAGAACTCCCGACTTGGAAATATTAATCAAAGAAAATTTAAAAAAAAAACAACAACAACAACTGACAACTTGGGAATGAAATGTTCAAAAGACGCCACTTCAGACTGAAGGAAACCAGTGTCAGTAACCACCACACACATTTTGAAAAATTTGTCGTATATAAGAAACCGGTAATCTATCTTTTTGTTAATGCGGTCGTCGCCTCCACAATAAACACTGAAAAAGTAACCGACACTGTTGCTGACAATGTTGAAAGGTTATAAATTATCTTACAGGAATACTCACCGACTAGGCTGCTCTCTGTCAGTGTGTTTGGTCCCGAGCAACTTGCGACCAAAGTACTTATTATTATGTTGGGGAATGTGAATTCTTGTCAGACAGGCGACGCTTTCCTGTAATTATGCTAAACGGATGTAAGAGGTTCTTAACACAAGTATTATTTTGAACTTGTTTTTGTGTGTTTGGTGGTAGCTAATTGTGGATTGGGTGGCGCTTTATATTTTTTTTTTTGGTTTACATGATAATAGATTTGAGGCACTTTGGGCATAAATGCTTTGGTTTGGGATTTTCTTCGTCTCGTCGCATATTTTCCATATTGTTGTACATTGTGAATTTTTGCCATTTCGAGAAAATGGGGATTGGAAGTTGGTCGGCAAAAAGGCCGTAAGGCATACAACATTACATCACAAACACATGTCTCAAAAAGTTTTAGACCAATTGGAATGACACTTATACATAATGAAATTATGAGTAAAGAACTACTTTCATGACACAACCGCAAAATCGACATAATGTCATTTATTATCCAACGATCAGGCAAATACTCGTCCGTCTTCTCTAATAATGTCAGTGCTAAAGCACAGAGAGAATGTTATCATTGACTGACTCACACAAACGAGCTCTTTGGAGGACTTTTTCTCTGCTTTGGCTTATTTTGTTTCTTTCCACTGATCAGACAAAGCTGTGTAGATACGCTTGTAATAATATGTGTTTGGTCATGTACAGATTTATAGATGATCTATGAGCCCTGCTTACTGCATTATCTAATTTTCGGAATGCCGGCTGACAGCAGTGTGGGGGGGGGGGGGGGTGTCTGATACATAACTTCACTTAACAACAAACCAAAAGAAAACGACGAGGACACCAGATTTCCCAAAGTGTTTAAGTTGATCTTTCGAAAGCATTGTGTGCAGCACGTATTGGGCATAGCTTAAAACACAAGTTATAACAATGCGAAATGCTTTTTGTAATCAACATAATTATCGCCGCCAGGTTACGCTAACCCACCGTGACAAGTGGCTTATTTTTAGGACTAGAGAGGCTTTTTAAGTTTAACGGGATAGGGAAGAACATACTTGTCAATGCTGAAGTGCAAAACTTTGACAAGCCACAACAACGTTATCGTTCTCGCTATCTCGACTTGCTACTCTTCAGCGGACAGAACAAGCTTTATTTGGTATATCAGTTAGACAAACAACACCAAAAAAAATATGTCCGCTATTTCTTTATACATCTCTCCTTTCCTGCTCATCTGAGTTTGCACTTTGTCAACAATTGTGTACAAAAAAAAAGTGGCGGTACGAAAATGGTCTGTGGCATCTAAAACAAATAAACAAACAAAAGCAACAACAAAATAAGCTTAAAGGAACGGCGAGGTGAAGTAAATCCATCATAATCACCCGGAACTGAAAAACATTCATCTCGGGCAAAGCTGGGCACCTCGGCTTGTTTATTAAATTTTTCAAGGAACAGAAATCGTTCCTTCGGTAATGGAAATTTCCTTCAGGTAGTATTTGTATTGCATATACATGTATATATACAGGGACATTTCAGGTTCAATTTGTACTTAATGAAAAGGGATCACGCACGCTTTAGCAATACGGACTTTATATAAATGTGGCAAAGTGAAAGAAAAAGGACTTTCTGATCGAATGTCCCTTTCCTTGAAAAAGAATCTATCCGTGGAGAAACTACTCCAAAAAATCATGAACAGACTTCCGGTAGAGATCCTCTTCTCTCAAGTTCGACCAGGACGGCAGTAGAAACAACCAGGAGAAGTGTCGAAAATCTGACGAGTGTGAACGATCGCCCGAACTTGCTAGGAGCCGTTGATCAAGGAACTAGCAGCACCCGCTTTTTGGTAATGTAATGCAGGTTTAGTTCACTGAGAGAAACCGAACCTTTGTGTTGTTTATCTTTTCATCTCTTTTTTGAAGTGTGTGTGTGTGAGAGAGAGAGAGAGAGAGAGAGAGAGAGAGAATGCAGACTCATATTTTGGATTTGATAAAAACAACGATTTTTTTGGTCATAACAAGCCCAGCTTCAATACATAGATCTAAATCTAATTAATGTAGATTAACCAGACTGCGACAACAGGGTGCTAATTGTCACAAATCCCAGTCTGGGAGATGTAATAATTACGACAGGACAACAATCACGAACGAACAAGTATAACACGTAACAGAACAACCAAACAGACTCACACATTTATTATATATAAAGATAAGATATCTGTGCAATTACATACATTACATTACGCAATTCAAATACCATTCAATGGTCAGTATTCCCAACATTCATTCTTCTCCGGGTCCACAACCCGGTAGTTACTTCCTAACTATGCTCTGGCCTCAGCCTCACATCCATATATATACTACTTGCTGGCCTCTCTTCTTGGCTCCTGCTCAACCTAATCTCCGTATCTCAATCTCCCCTCGAGGTCTTAATAGCACATTAATATTTCAATAGCACATTAATATTTCAATAGCACATTAGTATCTCAATAGCACAGTAACATCTTAATAGCACATTAACATTTCAATAACAACGTCCCTGTCTGTGGCCAGACTGCCACGACTCATGTGCTCCCGCTGTCCTGCGCGACAGCTTCACTCAGGCAGGCCTGTGGGTAGCCTTCTGCCCAACCCAAGCAATTCCTTATGCTGGCCTATCCCCTGTGCTAGTCTCTTCACTACGGGTAGCCTCACGGCCCGATCCCGGCACAAGTCCGCTCACCGCGGGTGGCTGCTCTGCCCGACCCCGGCACCTATAGAAATAACATTACATCTGTATAACACCATACAATTACTATCCACTTCACCACTCATTACGAACCATCAAGCGTACACACAATAGTCCACATTTCACTCACCACACATCTGCACTTCTCTACGGTAACACACCTCCACCGTATTACACAGTACTCAGACTCGCTACGAATCCATGATCCTAACTTACATCTATCGCTCATTGCGCACATCTCTATACACAGTAATCAATGACTTTCACATTCCTCACATATAACTTATTTACATCATGGTCATAGGAGAACATAGTACATCAATCACCATAATTATCAATCATAGTTCAACCTACCAGTCATCACTGGAAAACACACAATCTCCCGACTGCTTTCTCACGTCTGTCTCCTTGGACTTCTTAACTTGCAGTGATCTGACTATTCAGATTTTGCCTCTACTACGCCTCAACTTCACTCACAACATGCACGCTTCAAGTCCCTTCCCCGCACTTATTGACCCTCGCTCACTCGCTCGTGACACTAATTAGCATCCACAAATGTTGAGCTGCCACTATTGGGGTCAGATCTTGTGTGAAATACTGCTACAACTCCAAACTATAAGCGCAAACTTAGAAAAAGTTGAATTTTTTGTGTCAGCATGACGTAACCTGCCAGGTGGCATTTGGACTTTGTTCATTCTTGTTGTTGATCTCCCTTCAGTCCGTTTGACTTTGCACTTCTCTGACCTACTAAACAGCAACTTCACAGTGCACTCTGCCCCGACAACGGAAGGGTTATTTAACTTTCCAGTTTGCATGATCAATGCGCCTGAAACTGGGTCAGCGGGTCTGTGCACACCGTGAAACCTATATCTATCTTTCCGTGGCATCTTGGTATGCAGCAGAATATTGTTGGAAAAAGCTATCAATTATTCTTCCGAGATATATTTGAAATAACTAAATCTTTTATCAGTCACAAGCGGTCACAAATTACACATTGCATTCTGTGTCTTAAACGACTCCAATAACTGCAATAGATGCCGTTACCAGTGCATAATAAGGGTGTGGGAAAGGGTTGAAATATACTACCGCTGCAATATGTTGTTGCAATAATGTATTGCCAAAAAAAAATGGGTTTTGAATTATGTCACTTCCAAGTATGCTGTAATTATACTCAATCCATTTTGACAACGTGTGAAAACAAGGTTGGAAAGCTAATTTTTAAAAAGAGCGTAATTTTGACTTCCAGGGATTTTGCATGGGCAAATTTATAGGGTTTGTACACGCAAAATATTCATTTCATTCACAAAGCAAAAGAACTTTGGGATCACAATAAGGCTCTGTGCACAGTTACAATGTAGCAAATTAAGAATTAAGAAAGGATTATGTTTTGCAAAGCTCTGCCTTCGTAACAAAAGACAAGAAAATTATACAATGATATTTTGGTGAAACAAAAATTGTAAAAGCAAATTATAAAAATATATACCTTCATCTCTCGATCTGTTGCACATGAAACAAAAAAAAACAAAAAATAAATTCTACATGACCAAGACCAATGATGATATTGGAAGTCGCTGGTTGCATCTTTTTTCGTACCTGTCAATGTTGTAATCGAAAGTTTTGATGCCACTGACCCCATCGTTACCTGACCAAAATATCCTCATTATAAAGATAGCGCCTTACGAAACTGATACCTCTGAAAGGGACCTAGATATTTGTTCGTAGTGTACCAGTAAAACTGGCACTTATTAACCCAATTCAATTAGGCATAATTATAGTAGACGTCTTAATGCATGCAAATGACATCAGTGCTGGCTATTAGCCAGGCTAAATGCTCACATCTTTTGTTTACAGAATGGCAATGAAAAACGCAGGGATAATAGTACAGTGCCTATCATTAAGGGTGCCAATTTTCAACTGTGTTAACCAGGTGGGACTAATTTGTATCAACCGAGGCTCGATAATTTGTCGCCTTTATAGTTCCCAGTACTGTTATTCTTGTGGCAGTACTAAATAAGTCATACAAATATTTGTACTAACAAAGGGAAGGTGTTGGGGGTATGTGGAAGAAATATTTTGCAGTGGCCATGGTGTTGGTGATTAGCTGGTGATTAGTATGGGACGTGCTGTAGTGGTGATGGCCTTGAGGTAATGATGTATTTGATGACAGCTTTCACAACTACCTCACAATAGACACTGTCATAATTATAATATCGAGAGCTACCAAACAGAATGTATTATGTCCAATTTTATTCATTGCTTTCGCATGCTTGTAGATCCAAGATACGACGTGTGTGACTTTATTTCATAACTCAATAAAACTATTCATGTGATGGTGTTGAAATTGTTGCAATTATTTGAACTGTCATTTTGGTTACAAATTTCAAATTCATTTTTTCTCTCAGTTTGACTATTTTGACATAAAAGTTCTGGTTGCCAACCCTCGATATACCAATGATTTAAAAGTGATTAGAAAACCCCTTTGAGTGAATAGATTCAAAGACTGTGAACGGACCTTTCCCAAAGTTTGGTTGTAGAAAATGAAATAAGGTTGCAGTAGTTGTGGCTATATGAAAGCATTCAGTCAGGCACGACTGGGGGAGTAATGGCAAAGTGGGCAAATAATTAAGCTGATGAGGCAACATGTTAAAAACGCTACACTAGCATCCGGTTCGCCGCAGTCCTCAATATCTGTTTCCGAACTGAACGGTAGTCCAAAACTTGGGAGGAGGCGAGTATTTCAAATCATCGCTAATTCTTCTTCTTGATCTTGATTCTTGTTAGGATTCATCCGTGCACCGCAGGAAGTAGCCCTCAACCAATGATCTCCATTCTTCTGTTTTCCGTCCGTCTTGTTCTTGCCTGTCCACCTGTCTGCACAAATATCATCTCTCCATCGTCTCCCGAGGCCTCCTCGTGTTCTATTTGTTTTGATTCTCCTTCAGGGGTGAAAAATTGATGGAGAAATATAGAAAACCGCTGATCTAGCGGGTAGAACGGTGGATCTCAGTGGGAGGAAGTCCACGTTTGATTCCCACTGTGGGAGGGGTGGAAACAAATAATCACTGGTGGTGATGTCGATGGCCGTACGTGTGCCCAAGCTCTGTCTCTGATAGAGATCCGGTGTGCTGACAAAGGCTGTAAATCCAGACAAAACAAAAGCTAGCAGACAAACAAACGCACTGGCCTTTCATATCGTCAAGTACCTCCAGAATAAATGATTCGGTGATTTATTTTTCTATTGCTTTTGTAACATTATGTAAGGGGGAAATATACCTTTTTACCGAACGGTGTACAATTTCGAAATGAGGCGGGTAAAAATCAAAATGAATGCAAGATTAGGGTGAAACAGGGTGAAGAAAGCCAAGCGCAATTTTGTCTTTATGCGATTTTTTGTGATAAACTCGTTCATTACAAAGGCTTTAGAGATGACGTCGTTCAGTGGCATATGATTTAGAAATAAATCATCATCAAAGAGAATTTGGCCGTCAATCACATGAAAGCCCTGGCCAATTCTACACGATTACGTAGAAAAGGGATTATTTTATTTATAGCAATGAAGCGACAAGTGTATCTAATGGTTATTTCATTAATTATTTTTTTTATTGCTCAATCGCTTTTTCTCCCGTCGACGGAGAATTGAATTTCAGGGCTGACCGATCAGTTGGTGCCAGGTAGGATTCAAAATGTGCACAATGGAAGACTGTCATGCTATGTAAATGCCCAATATCTCCGGACAAAATAATCTACAATTCGCTTTCAGTATATAAAATTCTTGTCTCCACCAACGTCAGAACTGTAAGCGACATTTCAGGATTGGTCTTTATAATTTAGTATGACTAGCCGGCAATATAGTCAGAACCCTAGTTTCCAGATTGGGGCATGCCCTCCTTATCCTATACATCGTTTTTTCATAACAGGGAAATTATGCGCGATAGGAAATATGCCCACAGGCGAGCGATACGCCAGTTAGTCACAATATGATACGTTGGTTCGTCTTACAGCCAGGCAGGGACAGGATGAAAATGCGCCAGTTGAATAAATGCGTGTTTACACAAAAGTACTTTGAATTTTGCACTTTTTTTTTTAATGGTAATAAGTTAATGGCATATAGATCTCTTAATATTTTTTGTAAATAATGTTATATATTAGCAATAGGCTGGTTCGTCGAACAGGCGACGAAGTGTGCTTTTCTTGGGAAAAACTGATACAGTTGCAAGCCTAGAGATACTTTCGTTCCATTCTGTTTTGCTTTATTATTAGTATTCTTGGTGCAGCTGGAGAGATCTGAGGATATGGAGAGATAGTTTATAAAGTTCTGTATTCATGTAATGACTTTTGTCTTCTAAGAAGACTAGAATTTTCAGAACCAGACGTCCATTTGCTTCTGATTCTTGATCTATAACCAGCTCAGTTGATAAATTGTTTAATCACAGCTGTCCCGACAGCCAGCGTATTCAGTGATGTGTTCAGTGCAAATAGTAAACATAATACCAAAGAGAAGAGGCAGCTTTTCAACCAAGCCGAAAAGAAGCTCTCCAGTACATGATTGTATTGCCAAACAACGAGACCAGTGAGCATTTACATAATGGAGAAATCGATCACTGGATGTATTGTGCGAATTATCATGATGGGTCCACAGGTCTGAGATTTTCACACGAGAGGCACAACATTTGATTGGCACGGAATCATTTAAAACTGAAGATTGAAAGTTAAGTGACAGCTCTTTTTATCTGTGGCAATATGGCAACATTCACATTATGGAGAGGGTTGGTGTGGGGTCTAACTTGATTTCCCCATTCAGACTATTTTAATTCATCCATAGCATCTGAATTGGGCCCTGGGTTTAATATTAATTCCAAGGACCTTTGCTAAGACATGCTTTAGAAAAGAGAACTTTTGCTGTGAAGCCCTGGCCGTACCATCTTCTGTTATTCCGTGAGAAATTGCCATGGTTGGTGCCTCCGCATAAATCTCGTTACCCTAGGGTACGGGGGTAAAGGCTGGCCTAGACTTGGCAACAATAGTTGAGATTTAGTATGTAGGATAAACATTTTGTGTTTCAGTGGTATTTTCTAGAGATGAGTTTGTTTTTTTTTTACCCGAAGTAATGCATTTACACTTGACTTTTCATCCGTCGTTTAATATTCAAAAGTACCAGATATATTTCCTTCCCAGTTATTTCATGGAATTCAAGAGTCCAGGCGACAGTGCTTCCCTGCTTCTGATGTCAATATGCGGACTTTTTTTTGGGTGCCATGCCTTCAGATTTACTTTGTGAATGTATATATTTATATCTGCTTATTCCTGTGTAAATAAGAAATCCTTTGGCCTTGGCTAGTTGACACAATTCTTGTTCCACGTAATCTATAAATTGTAGACCGATGCCACTCCGGGGGATCTGCCAATAATTGTGACCCTGGAGAATGATTAAAGCAAGATAAAATACTACCTCTTTCTTTTTTTAATTTGTGTGATTTTAGCTCTGCATTTTGTTTCCATTGCAAATTTGCGCTTTGCGCCAAAATTATCGCGAGAAGGAAAGGCTTATTGAGTTACAGCGAATATATTAGCATATATTTTTCTCCTTGGAAGAGCCCATATTGATACATTTAGTAATTGAACAGCAAGAGTTTGGATTTTACATTGTATAGGCCTAGAAAAAAAGACAGTGCTCTGGATAAGAGAAAAAAGACACTTTCCAAGAACTAGTTTATTAAATTGTATGATTGTGTTGAAGTGCAAAGTTTTCCACAAATTTCTGTTGAAGGAGTTGATTTAGTGTTCAGAAAACCAGTTTTCTACAAAATTGATGAAATATTATACAAACCTCAGAAAATTTGTGGGGTTGCATCAAAGTTTGAAGCAAAGACAAAATGGGAGATTATGGCAAAAAGAAAAAGTTGTATGTAGCGAAACCTCGAAGAAACGACACAATAAACCACAAAGGAAACGGGAAGACACAGCGTATGTGTTACCTTCGGTATGTGTTGCCTTCGCCAAGGAAAAAAAAATGTAACAGGGTGGAAAATTAAACCAATTTTGCTTCAGTTTTCAAGTTTGGAACTGATCAGTTTCTCGTGTTTCATGGTTACGAATGGAACTGGCTTGGCTAGTCGTTTCGGTATCACTCTCAAGAGTTGGAAACTGAAATTTTGTCTTTGGCACCTTACAATTTTATATTTATTTTTTTTCCAGTTTCCTTGAAATGGAAGACGCTGCCATTGGAACTTTTCAATGTTCGGTGAATGACTTCCCTTTCTCTCAGGATGTATCGGTTCTTCATGTTGAAGGGACGCGGTCTGTGCCCACTATCTGTACACAACAGTGCAAACTGTTCACAACCGTCAGAGACATCGCGACCTTACTTCTTGTTTACTCTATCTCCATTTTCTGAAAGTAAAAACACTGTAGAAGATGTACACTTTGACATTTGTTTAAAATGCGTTGTGGCACTCGTCAAGCTGTTTCACAGTTCCGATTTATTCTAATTCCTTATCATAATAAGTAAAGCTTCAAATGTTTAATGTCTAATTTGTCACTTGCACAAAAAATGGAGTTGAAGCAAACGAGAACTAAAGTAGCGACATGGTTTTCTTGGATCAATTCCTTGTTTAAGCCCATCCGGGAATAAGACAGTAGACATTTCTTCTGCTTCTCGAAATCCAGTTCGCATCTTCAATCTTTCACTAATAGCAATATGATACTTTTACTGTTTAATCAATAACGAGACCATTTGAGAATTTGCTGTGCCGTTGTTGTGTTGTATGTTAACGAACCAAAACCTCACTGTCTGGTGAGCTTTTGCTGATGTTTTAAGAGGTGTCTCAGATAACAAGAATTGTTTTCACGTAGAAATATTCACCTCATGTTTTAATTTTCATATCAAACACTTACGTGATTCGAACTATGCCAGGTCCTCAAGATCTCATCTTACTATAATTGAGCTAAAGGGTGTACCTGTAAGCAGCTAAAACTTCGCGACTACGCCATTAAAAATGATGAAACTTGGTGTCCTGCATAAATTTTTGACGAAGAGTTACGTGGACACATTCATTTTGAACAAAAATCAGTTTTGACTATTATTTATAATAAAAACTTTTAGCCGCAAAAAACAGACGCATTTTCATCAGATAGAACCGAAAAGTGTGACCGGAAATTGTGCTATTACGTCACTATTTACACACTGCTGGCCGAAAGTCAACTTATCACATCTGTGTATTCTGCAAGAATTGTTGTGTAACAAAACGATTTATCAGTCTTTTTATATAATGCGATGTAGATCTAGATATACAGGTGGATGTGGTACAAGGAAAATTTGCAAGATTTATCTTGCCGGGGTCGGCTAGTTAAAACGGGTGTATTACACTTGCGAACCTACAATCTTCAAACGGCACCGCCACATTACACTTGCGAACTTTAAAATTTCAAAGCTCACCGAACATTACACTTGCGAACCTACCCGATATCGGGGCAAATATCGGATTTTGCTCGAATATGGGGGCACTGTTCGATTACGAATATTCGCCCCCCCCCCCTCCCCTCACCCAAGCACAAACACAAAACAGGCCAAACAAGTCAATCAGTGAAACACATGGCAATAAACATGTGTCATAGCGTGTGACAACACAGCGATGACAAGCCTTTACACTCTCAAGCAAAAGGCGTAAACACAATTCGTGACTGCAGAGCCCACCGGCAAAAAACACAATTCATGTATCTTTACACACGTGAATACATTGTGGAAAATAATTTTGACATTCTGATTTTCATACTTACAACTGGTGCAGGTGCTAACTGAAAATCCGAGGCTA
The DNA here is from genome assembly GCA_963931925.1 of Onchidella celtica. Lineage (NCBI taxonomy): Eukaryota > Metazoa > Mollusca > Gastropoda > Systellommatophora > Onchidiidae > Onchidella > Onchidella celtica. Next base: position 45,258,395 of record OZ007575.1, on the reverse strand, counting down.
AATAAACCACTATACCCCCTCATACTTACAACTACGTCACACTGCGTCTGTGAGGACTGCAACTCCAACAACACGACGGATATACAGATAGTTGAGACAAGTAAAGGCAAGCCAGCTATTCAACTGGAAGGACACCTGTACAGACTAATGAAGGAGAGCAAAACTTCAAGAACGTGGCGCTGCACTAGAAAAAATTGCAATGCGAGAGTGACAACAGAACTTAGAACAACCAATATCCTTCATGGGATGACTGTTCATGACCACGATGTAGATCTCGCTTCTTCCCAAGCAAAACAATTCAGACAAGTCTGCAAGAGAAAAGCAGAAGATGATTTGACAGAGAGGCCCCGAAAAATTCTCATCAGAGAGGCTCAGCATACACCAACAGACTGCTTGACACAGAGGGACATGAGCAACAACCGCATGGCCATGTGGAGACAGAGAAGAAAAAGCCAACCAAAGCTACCCGTGACACGACTGGAGGCTCTGGAAGCGCTGTCGTCAATTTCTACCAAGCACGACACATGTGTAAAGACTGACCTACAGAATCAGATAGCCTGCGTCTACAGTCCACGAGCATTGGAAGTGCTGAAGGGCATCCAGGACATCTTTGGCGATGGGACATTCAAGAGCTGCTGTCCCATACACTTTTTTCAGATCTACACAATCATGACCTACGCACATGGACACTACATGCCCGTAGCTTTTTTCCTTCTTCCAGGGAAGTCTACTGAGATCTATTGCAATATGTTCAATCTTCTCAACACCATCTACCAAGAAGTCAATGGAGAGAACCTTGATAGTAAAACCTTGCATCTTGACTTTGAGAAGGCGACCCACAAGGCAGCAACGGAGACGTTTCCAGGGATGACGGTGAAAGGCTGCCTATTCCACCTTAAACAGAACTGGTGGAGGAAGATCCAGGAGTTGGGGCTGTCTGGTGATTACAAATCTCAAGATTCAGAAATAGGCCAGTTCCTGAAGCTCACTTTTGGACTGCCCTTTTTTGATTACCTGGACGTCTATGAAAGCTTCGCGTTTGATATTTTGTTCCAGGCCCCTATTGGCGAAAGGATAGACAAGTACCTGACATACCTGACGGAGACCTACATCTGCAGCAATTCTACATTCCCACCAACTTTGTGGGCCAGCACTGATGTCACCAGTAAGAGAACAACAAATGGGTGTGAAGCATTCCACCGAAAGCTGAATGGCCTTTTTTACACCAGTCATCCGTCTGTTTTTGAGCTGTTCGACCGCCTACAAGAAGTCCTATTTGAAAATCATTTCAAGATACTCGAGGGATGCCGGGGACAAGGTGGTCTAGAGGCAAGGTGCTCGCCTCTCATGCCAAGGGTCCCGGGTTCTAAACCCGGGCAGTGCAGGCATGTTGGAAAGTGGATTTTTCTCATATTTTCAAGTCCCTGGTCCTATTGGGGGGTAGGATCGAGTAGTTCTTGGAAATTGGATTTTTCTCATATTTTCAAGTCCCTGGTCCTATTGGGGGGTAGGATCGAGTACCTAGTCTTCTCGGATAAGGACGAAAAAATTCGGAGGGCCCGTGTGCACGTTGCGCACGTTAAAGATACCTTGGCAGTTGGAAATCGTAAAGAGCAGGCCGAAAGGCCGCTGCCCGGGCAAAATTTGAAATTAATAGATTAAAATTTATCCATATCATCTCAAGTAAAGTGAGGTGTAAATGCCAAGGGCAGCGAACCTCCTAAAATAAAGACCTCAAATCTAAAACTCGAGGGATGCCCAATTCCACGGCGTGAAAGAAAGAAGCAGGAACGGCTGGCAGCAGCAATTAGCCAGTATAAGGACGGAGCCCTTGCAAAAGACAAGTTCCTGAAGAAAGTATGCTTTGCGTCATTGCCGAACACTGGCTTGTAAATAGCTCCAGAACAAGAAGAGTCTACCATGTAAATAGTGTACATAGTTTTATCCAGTACTGTGAACAATAAAATTAAACACAAACATTCCTAATGTGGCCTCATACCAGTATGAGAAAGTCCCAAGCCTGTAAACACAGAGGGGGAATGCATTACGATTACCAGTACAACTCGATTACAAATCGTTAGGTTCGCACATGCAATGCTTTAATTTTTGTTGAACCACTATAGGTTCGCAAGTGTAATGTTTAAATTTGCTCAAAATTTAGTAGGTTCGCAACTGTGATGTTTTGAAAAATAAGGTTCGCAACTGTAATGCTCCCGTTAAAACAAAAACCACAAAAAATCTGTGGGGTCGCAGCTATGCTTGAAACGAAGTCAAAACACGTCAGAAACAAGATATATTGTTATGTAGCAAAGCCTGGCGTAAGGAATAAAACAGAAGCGATACAACAAAAAGTTTTATTGTGTCGCTTCTGTATTATTTCTTATAGCGAGGTTTGACAAGTTTTCAAAAGTCCATTGGCAGTAAAGTCTTAGACTCAAACCTTCTACAAGGGTCTGTGAATTTATAGCCTGTTTTCTTGGAGGTTTCTTCTGGTTCTCAATGAATTCGTAACCTAAACTTATTGAAAACACGTGGGAGTGATTGATGCACTTCATACAGACCAATTTATCTTCCACGGAGTACGCGACGCCAGCGGCTTTGTTGCTGCTTGTCAAAAATGTATTGATCATAGCCCTTATGGTTCTATATATAGGTCTGGTTGTAAAAGTGTATACAGGAAACCAACAATACTTTTTGTCCGGAATTTCAGAAAAGTTTCAATTTACTCATTCAAAGACTTTTCTAGGATATACCAGAATCAGGAATTTTGTTTTTTAGAACATTTCCAAATCTAAATGTTGCTGTACCTCTGCATACTTGTGAATGGATCTGGCAAAATTGGGCCTAAGATGAAATTTTTACACCTCTTTAAAAAGATCGAATTAAAATATTTCCAAAAACGATTTCAAGCAAAATTGTTCAGCTAAAGGCAGAAAAATATCTTATCTTTCATTTTATGAGAAAATCTCAATTTTCATAGAACCCCCCCCCCCCCCCTTGGAGAGGTTTTCTTTAACTCAGGAATTTTGTCTTTCACCTCAAGCCCAACTGTGCCAGATCCACCCACATGTATATACATGAACGTCTATCATTCCATGTCTGTTATTATTTATCTTCGTTCTCTTAATCCTAAATCAACATTCTCCACGCAAACTAACCCTAACCCCCTATTCTTAACCTTCCTGTCTAGCAATGGCCTCATTTTCTCTTACATGTAGATTCCGGATCACGTCTAGTGTGTTTCGTAATTAGCCAAACGTGCAAAAGAACAGTTTGGAATCTAACCGTCCTTGCCCGGGATTGGCGTTATTCGGCAATAAGAATGCTATAAATCGACGCATTTCTGATAGATCATTCATGGTAATTCTAACGACGAGGCCGCTTCTAAAATAGGCCTCCGACGAGTGAGTCTCATGACTCTTTAAATGCCAACAGTGCATAATAGCGATTTTGTCACTGGTGAAAGAGCAATTTATAGTGGAAAATGATTATGTTTCATTATTCTAGATTCTCACACATCACTTAAAAAACTGCAATAACCAAATATAAAAGTAACAGCAAATACGAAAATTGCAACTTTCCGGCCTTGGGAAGCAAAGGGTTAAAAATATCATGAGATAGACCTAGAGTGGCATTCGAACTCAGAATCTCTCTTACCCGGGTGAAAGTACTCTATCCATTGAACCAGTAGTTAGTATGCAGTTGACGCAATAATAAACCAAAAATGTTGTATGGTGGCTAGTGGAGGATAGAGTAATGACGCAAAGAGCCTAAACCCTGAACATAGGGTTGAAGAAACAAAGGAGTGTATGCATGTAAGAGCGTAGATGACTGAAGCTAGCAGATGAATAGAAAAAATGGGTATTTGAGTTTTGACTCTGAGTGTGGGTTTCACGGAGCGTCGGCACAATAACGGCCACTTTACGCCTTTCACGGTCTATTGTGGGTACTTAAATGGGTGAATAAATGTGACTGGATCTGGAGAAATCGGGCTTAAGGTGAAATTTTGACACCTCTTTAAAAAAAATAAAAATAAAATATTTCTAAGACAATTTCAAGCAAAATATTTTGACTCAATGCATAAAAATGGCTAATCTTTCATTTTAAAAGTAAATCTCTATTTGCAAAGAAAACTTTCCCCCTTTGGGTAGATTTTCTCAGGAATTTGGTGGCTCACCTTAAGCCTGATTCCACCAGATCCACTCGACTCACAAATAAATGAATAGACACAACATCCTCTTAGAATCATCATCATCATCATTGCCTTTCTCACTCTGGATCAGGGTATAGGCCACCAACAAACACTTTCCATCCCTCTCTATCATGGGCCAGTCTCTTTACATTATTCCAAGTCTTTCCGCTTTGTTGCACATCATTTTCTCTGGCTCTTCTCCACGTTCCGCGCGGCCTTCCTCTTGATCTCTTGCCCTGGGGATTCCAATCCAATACCTTCTTCGTGATGCTGTTTCCTGGCCTCCTGAGAGTGTGGCCGATCCATCTCCATCGCCTCCTACCAATTTCCTCTCTGACTGGGCTCTGTCTTGTTCTTTTCCATACAATTTCATTGCTGACCTTGTCTGTCCATCTGATCTTAAGTAGCTTCCTCAAACATCTGTTGATGAAAACTTGGATTCTCTTTATGCAGGCCTGGGATGCATTCCAATGATTAGGTTCTAACTCCCTTCCATCAGCTTTTAAGAAATTGATGATTGAAGTTTCATGTGCTCACATCTTTTGGAGATACCACTTTTCTTCTTTTTTAGTAATACTTACAAATTACACACCGAATCCGCTTGATTTTTTTTTCCCGTTCTTTTTCGATGGCGCCACGAAGTTGATTAGTATTTTGCTGTTATCTGACAATCCATATAGTAATTTAATATTGTTGCATAACTTTCCATATCAGGGTTATATTTTGGTTATAATAAATGGATTAGTTTTTCATAACCTTCTTGATGGCAAGTCTGAAACAGGGTAGACAAAGACTGGAAGATGGAGGGTGAGAAGGGAAAGATAGATGTTAAATCCACGCGTGCACAAGACTAATTAATGGCTAATATTAGTATCCTATGCTGTGTCCCCTGCCCATACAGGTCATGGGGCGGAAGAACCCACAAGCCCGCAGCAGAGTGGTGCCATCGCTATTAAATATTTTCTCGTCACCATCTTTTACCCCTAGCCAAAAAAAGAAAACTGCAAGAGGGGCCAATCTGCTTGATACTTTGACACAGAATTGAGAAGGCCTGTAGAGGTAGTGTGTAGTTTGGAACTCAATTCAGCCAAAAAGTGGAGATGGAGCCTTGTCATGCCAAGAGGACGATAGTGCGAAGGAAGGAGGAAAACAGGACAGAACGAAAATCAATGGGCCCGAATTGTCCTGTGTGGTGCAGTGTTGTATGTTTATTCCATGGACAGTCACACAGCCCAACTCGAGTAAGACATGGTCACAAATTTATACTGCAGGGATGTCCACGATCCCCTCTATCAAACGTCCTCATACACTCACGGAGAAACATTTGGCGTGGTCGACTGGGTGTGAATGACCGCACTACACACGTCAGCTGGAGACCAAGGGGACACAACCGCATCTTATCGTATTCCGATAGCCAAACTGAAGTTGACGGTAGACAAGACTCATCAGGGGCAGACAACTTTGCCATCCACACTTTAATCAGTTAAGCCGCGATAAAAAATCACATTGAGAGCTTTTAACTGCGCGTGTAGAAAGGGGATTTATCTTCCTGCACCTCCCGAACTTGCGAATTGCAGATAATATTTTTTTCGAGAAACTTCGAGAAAGTTGGGATGGATAAGAGGTGGATGGTGGGGGTATCATACTAAGCCCAGAACGTCTCAGCCAGTTGGTGCCAGCAAAATGTAGGCTATACTCAAGAAATAGTTGCAGTTGCTGACTGTGTCTGACCAGGCTTAGTATGATAGGGTTTTCCCAGATTTACTAAGAATATATAGGAAAGTATGGTGTGCACTTGTTGTCTGCCAACAGCTGATTGTGCCGTTGCGGACTGAGTATGATACCCCACTAAGTGTGAACCAAAATACCTCAGAACTCTCGAAAGTAAGACGATGTTTTAGAGCCAGAAATTTGGAACAAATAAACTCGATTTCAACTGCGTTAATTTGTATGCCATTTGAGTGCTTTCACAGTACCCTGAGTGTGTCACCATGCAATTCTGTCACTGACTCATGGCTTTATCTTACTATAATGGAGCTAGAGGATGAACATAATATAATCACCTAAAACTCGCGACCATGTGGCCAAAAATTATGAAACTTGTGATTTTTTGGGTGATGGGTTACATGGACACCTCCGTTTTGGACAAACTTCAGTCTTTAATATTATCTAGTCCCATTTTTTTTTTTACCACAAACTAAGAGATGCATTTTCGTCGAGTAGAATCGAAAAGTTTGACTGGAAATTGCGTTCTACGTCTCTCTTTACACATTGCTGGCCGAAAGTCAAATTTTACCACATCTGTGTATTCTGCAAGGAATTGTGGTATAACAAAACGATCTATTAGTCATTCGTCTTTGCACCGAATCCAAGTGTCGTTATTAATGTGACTTAGATCCAGCTGGGCTTGATACAAGGAAAATTGGCAGGATATTATCTTGCACGGGTAGGGTAGAATTAAAAGTTCAAGCTTGGCTAACCTGAGGGCACTTTAGGCTGATTATGGTTGTTTTTTCATTTGTTGGACTTATTTCATTGTTCGATGATGTTATCACAAATGTTAACAATTATTTAGTTCCTTATCGCTATTTTGAGGAATTATTATGAGGAATTTCTGTACCATGACAGGAAGCAGCAGCAACAGTTGAGATAAAAAAGACAACAGGAACATAAGTTATCATTATCGTCAACATCAGTATAACCATGACATTTAGGTTGTAATGTTTCTAATTCAAAACATTAATGATTGATGGTGATTGTGGTTAGGACTGGATACAAGCTGACGACATCTGTTAGATCACAGACCTACCTGTTTTTGTCGTTGTTGTTGTTGATGATGATGATGATGTTGTTGTTGTTGTTGTTCTCTTTTGGTCACCGTTGTCATTGCTCTTATAATTGTTGTTGTTGTTGTTGTTGTTGTTGCTGCTGCTGCTGTCGTTGTTTTTGCTCTCTTTTGCCACCGTTGGTATTGCTGTGTTTGCTGTTGAAAATGATGATTACCAGGATTGTTATTGACGTTGTTATTATTAACATATCAGAAATGTCATCAGTCCCACAAATCATTGTGTCTGTGTGCCCATAAATTAACTTTCAGCGAGTTTATCTTATTAATGCTATAATCATGTTCCAGTAAGATAACGTTACTTCGGCGTAACGTCATGCCGTGCACCAACCAGTTGACGCGACCAGCACTTTCCTATAAACAACCGCTCATGTCGCGGTTCATATATCACTGTTTTATGAGCTCCCCAACGACATTTCAGATATCCAGGTGAAAGGAGCCAGACAAGAAACGCAAATTTTGCTTTCCATTTTTTCGTCGTTTTATAAAAAATTCGACGCCTTTCTCTCGGTTCACAGCACTTGGTGTTTTGTTTTTTTCATTTAAACAAGATTTTGTTTTGCAAAGAGCACAGCCATACTGGACATTCATACTAAACAATTACGAACAACTAAAATATAAAGAGGAAAGGATTTCGTACAGCAGTTGTTTCAAAATCCAGTTTCCAACATTGCTAAATGTGTCATTGTCATACCATTTATCAAATGTTAACATTCTAGCAATGACATCCAGTGTTTATGCATCAGTTGTAGGAATTTCTGTGTTTTCTATGCAGTAAAAGTGTTGTGTTAAAAAAAATCAAACAAGAACAGCAAAACGCTATGACTACTGCTACTAAAGCTGCAGTTTTAGACTTCAGGGTGTGTTTTCAAAATACATAACTATTGCTATTGGGCCCTAACACCATTATGAACAAATGTATCTTTAAAATATCTGCAGCATTCTTATTAGGAACAGACCCTGACCTCGACTCAAATATCAAATGCAATCTTTATTTCGCTCAACAACAGCCAACTGACGCCACGAAGACACACACGTCACAAAATTGTGGTTGCCGTACGGACATCGGCCGGAAGTCACCAAAACAACAAAGATTCTCTCTCTCTCTCTCTCTCTCTCTCTCTCTCTCTCTCTCTCTCTCTCTCTCTCTCTCTCTCTCTCTCTCTCTCTCGCTCTCTCTCTCTCTCTCTCTCTTTTTGTCTTGTAATAGTCTGTGCTGAAAGCAAGGTTTTCAACCCTGGAGATAAACGCCAGTGACATCACTGAGTTCTGTGATAAAATAATCTGAACTGGGCTGTAAAAAAAACTTCAGCCAGTCATTGTGCTGCGTGCATCAGGTGACTGCATGAACATTGCTTTAAATTTACCAGTTCAACACAATGTTTCGTTTAGTAGCGTTGAAAACCAAAGGCTTTAATGAATATTTCCATTTCAGAGACTCTCAGCTACTTTCTTCATAAACGTACAGTACTTGTTAGCACGCAAGATTGGAGTTGAGAGGCTGCAGGTTTGAATCTTACTCAAGGCGTTAATTTGTCGCGTTATTTTAATTGTTGCAGTTCTGACAGGGATCCGACTCTCATCTCTGACAATATCTGTGTAACACTGAAAAGGTGCTAAGACCAAACAAAAATAAACTGTGGACAAAAACTTAGTAAAAAAAAAATATGTTTCTATTGATGGGCCTAAATTTTGGAACAACATGGGCGTTGACACAGAAAAAGTGAGAACATGGTCTTAGAAATAGAGTTAAAATTGAATATCTTAGGGCTGTTTTCATTGAAACTGCATGGCGTCCCATTTACTCACATAGGGTTGAGGATTTGCGTGGATTAAGTTTTGTTAATGTATGTCAGTGGGGGCATTATGAATTGATTTCATGGTAATCCTGTTTCTAATTTTAGTTCAGCGCTTTAGAGCACATCATTATTTTGTGTGTGTGTGGGGGGGTGGTGTGTGTGTGTGTGTGTGTGTGTGTGTGTGTGTGTGTGTGTGTGTGTGTGTGTGTGTGTGTGTGTGTGTGTGTGTGTGTGTGTGTGTGTGTGTGTGTGTGTGTGTGTGTGTGTGTGTGTGTGTGTGTGTGTGTGTGTGTGTGTGTGTGTGTGTGTGTGTGTGTGTGTGTGTGTGTGTGTGTGTGTGTGTGTGTGTGTGTGTGTGTGTGTGTGTGTGTGTGTGTGTGTGTGTGTGTGTGTGTGTGTGTGTGTGTGTGTGTGTGTGTGTGTGTGTGTGTGTGTGTGTGTGTGTGTGTGTGTGTGTGTGTGTGTGTGTGTGTGTGTGTGTGTGTGTGTGTGTGTGTGTGTGTGTGTGTGTGTGTGTGTGTGTGTGTGTGTGTGTGTGTGTGTGTGTGTGTGTGTGTGTGTGTGTGTGTGTGTGTGTGTGTGTGTGTGTGTGTGTGTGTGTGTGTGTGTGTGTGTGTGTGTGTGTGTGTGTGTGTGTGTGTGTGTGTGTGTGTGTGTGTGTGTGTGTGTGTGTGTGTGTGTGTGTGTGTGTGTGTGTGTGTGTGTGTGTGTGTGTGTGTGTGTGTGTGTGTGTGTGTGTGTGTGTGTGTGTGTGTGTGTGTGTGTGGGCGCAATACCAACTAATTATGACATTACATAAGCAAGTCCAAGTAGATCCCATTTTAAATACAAAAATAGGCCTACTCTATAGAGAAAAGGCTGTACTAGCACAGTGCCAATTTACAAAAAACAGGGGAGGCCTACTATTATTTATATATTCCAAACCAGAGATCTTTACAGAAAAGTCTCTGGCAGAAAGGTAAATTGTCGGAGGAAGTTCTTCAAGATTTCCGCCACTCTCGGACCATTTTTGGCATTCGCTCGTTCGAAAGTAGCGGGACTTGTATCTTCCGGCTTTCAATAGGAAACTACCTCGCTACGTGACGACATTCATGAAACGCTCATCCCTCCCGAACATGTATTGGTGTCAGGCTCACCAGTTAACGGCCGAGTCACTGCATACCCAACATCCATTTCACACGCGAGAACCAGGTCATGCAACTTACTAATGACAATGTTGCACGCTCTGATTTTAATTTTTAGCTCCTTTACACAAGACGTCTATAATTATAGGTTGGGTTCATTATTACTCTTGAACAAGTTGAGACATGTTTCGTTAGTTTACTTTATAACCAAGCTAACAATGAGTTTTAGTAACTTAGCTCTCTGGCCTGGAGATTCCGTACGTTTGTCACAATACATGATACAAGAAGCACGAAAGAAGCAGGTTCATTCTGGAAAATTGTTAGTTACTAAATATTATGTAGGCCCCAGTGTCGCGGCGTGGGCTGTGCTACAGGGGCGGTTGCCCCGGTAGCGAATTTCTTAGGGGTTCAACATTTCAAAAGAAAAAAATTTTAAAAAGTAACAGTAAATTAAAGAAAAAAACAGCTAGCTGCCCCTTCCCCTCGCATGCAAAAGTCTCCCAGTGCTCGTACTCTCTGCAGTTTCCAACATAATGGAGCAAATAAACGCTGCCACATGCACACGGTCCACGGGTCAGGGGGCACAGTACCTACCTTGCACCTGGCAAACCACGCTACGCCACTGGTAAGCCCAGCGGTTTTCAAGTAGGCTAGACTATTTTTAATTACATGTATAAATACGAGTCTATCGTGTTTCGTCAAACACGTGAAACCCTTAGACCAATGGCTACAGAGTTTGTAAAAATAGCTAACATAAGAAAAAAAAATCACACACCTTAGGCCCGGGGCAATTTTTGGTCGGCCAACTGGTTGGACTGTGACGTCATAACATTGAGTCTCAGTGAGATCGAACTAGTTAACTAGTGCGCGAGGTTTCATCGAAACTCACTGTTGTGACATCAACATCCAACTAATTGGCCGATCAAAATCGGCTACTGCGCCCCTGAGCTTGCAGTCTAAAGTGATCCGGACAATGCCCTTGTTTGTTTGTTGTGTGATTCGCTCGAACAATTGTGATACATGTATTGTCATTTTGTCTCCGCCCAGGGTCCCTACCACACCAAGTCGGAAGGAAGAAACCGCTAGTTTGCTTGCAGAAGCCTTAAAACGGATGCGGGCATTTCAGTTTGTGGGCGGATGAAGATGAAAATGCAGTTGGTTTGTTGGGAAGTTAAAGGGAAATTCTCACAATAACCCCGGTAGTTATAAAACTAACCTCATCCTTGTCACAAAAATTGTATGTTTTCCCTGTCAAGCAACTAGGCTGGTGACTCATCCTCTGTGGTTTATTTTCGGGTTTCTTGTCGCGGATACAATCCGGTCTTCGAAATTTCGAATCGCTCTCTGAATTTCGAGGTTGTTTCCACCACTTATTATTAAACAAAAAAAGTAGAGTCGGGAGTAATTCATTATGACACAATTTTGGCCCTTTTCTTACTCGGCGCCATAGCCAAAATGACAGTTTCAAAAATTATAAACTCAATTTTCTCAAGTGTTAATGTGAACCAATCACTTTTGTATCGACCTATTGGGTTTATTCAAATTTCGGGCAAAAAGGTGGTCGCCTCTCATGCCAAAGGTACCGGGTTCAAATCGGTGCAGGCATGTTGGAATTTTGGGCTTTTTCTCATATTTTCTTGTCCCTGATCCTATGGTGGGTAGGATCGAGCACCTAGTCTTCTCGGATAAGGACGAAAAATTCGGAGGTCCCGTGTGCACGTTGCGCTCGTTAAAGATACCTTGGCCGTTGGAAATCGACAAAAGCAGGAGGAACAGGCCGCTGCCCGGGCAAAATTAAAATAAAAATGTATCTACTGAATTTAATGACCTTACTGATTTCATTTCTTTTGCTTTCATACTTGATTTTGTTAAATAAGGTGAGCTTACCAAGTTTTTGCAGAAATGAGTGACTAATTTTACTTTTGTTTTTATACATGTATTTTGTAGACATATTTCTTTAAACCATTTTATAAGAAAGACCTTTTGCTGATCCTTCATACTGATTATACCTAAACCTCCCTCGTTTGGTTCTCTACATAAAGTGTTTCTCTTCACTTTTTTAAAAGCCCTTTCATTTGAGTACTTTCTTGCCACAGAAATTTAAACAGAATACGATCTACTCCAGCTAGTATTACCTGAGGTGAAAATAGGGCCTGTATAATAATAGTTCAATTTCGATAGTAAGGACGTTTTTGTTACAATAATCTTTCCATACAGTGAATGATTTCTTTTCGACCATCTACAAATCAGAGTTTTAATACTGTTTATTTTGTCAATCCAATTTTGTGGGATTTTAGAGGCGTCGATTGCCGCGTTGAGGTATATTCCTACTTTTATAATAATTACCTCTCTTTTACTCAAGTTATTCCTTCCCCTCGTTCCTGCCTTTGTTGATTACTTCCAACCCACATTCCCACTGATTTCTTTCTATTAAGCTTTAGCCCTGAAATATCTGTGAACTGTTCAATTACTTTCCATGCTTCTCATAGATCAGTTTTGTCTTTTAAGAGTAGGGTCATACCATCTGCGTATTGCAAGAATTTCAGCTTGTCTGTCACATCTCCTTGATTTGAGGTCTTTATTTTAGGAGGTTCGCTGCCCTTGGCATTTACACCTCACTTTACTTGTTTTATTATTTCTTGTTCTGGCGGGGGAGATGATATGGATAAATTTTAATCTATTAATTTCAATTTTGCCCGGGCAGCGCCCTTTCGGCCTGCTCTTTACGATTTCTAACTGCCAAGGTATCTTTAACGTGCGCAACGTGCACACGGGCCCTCCGAATTTTTTCGTCCTTATCCGAGAAGACTAGGTACTCGATCCTACCCCCCAATAGGACCAGGGACTTGAAAATATGAGAAAAATCCACTTTCCAACATGCCTGCACTGCCCGGGTTTAGAACCCGGGACCCTTGGCATGAGAGGCGAGCACCTTGCCTCTAGACCACCTTGTCCCCCTGCTTGCCCCCCCCCCTTGTCTGTCACATCTCCTTCACTCATAAGTCCTTTTATCTCTTCATTGTTCCTAAGTTTTATCGCAACTGAGATTAAAAGTAGAGGACTATAATGTCCTATATTTTCGTAGTAAATCGGGGAAGAACTTATCATTCTAAGCCCGATCAGACAGACTCAGCTTCTGCCATTATTTCGTGGGTGTACGATTCGCTGGCAGCAACTAGCTGTGACGTTCCGAGCTTTGAGTGATACCCCATCTCCCCTTTCCCCCGCTCCTAAAACCGGGCACCTCATCTAGTGATTAAGAAAGAAAAAAAACTGTTCAGTGTTCAATAGTTCGTCGCAGAGCATATCTCGCCTACATGCAACAGTAAGCATCGTCTTCTTTCATGGGATAAACGTTATATTAAGCACTGTCTTTATCTCACCGTAAGATTAAGTTATCAGCTCTTTATCCATCCAGCCAGCCGTCCACACCCACGGTCTTACATGCTTACAGATCCGTGTAGAACCTCATCCACATACTCCACCCCCGAAAATGACTTCTCATACCACCCTACCCTCCTTCCATGTATAATAATTATGATCATCCTAAGAATGATAATATAATAATACAACAGCAATAATAATATGATGATGACAATAATAATAATGAAGTATGTATTTTTAATAATAAAAATGATATTATTAAAATGACCTTGGATCTGTCAGTGTGTCAAAATATACAAAAATGCCCTTACATACCAATACCGGTGTACCTTCCTTCCAACCAGGGAATAGATAAATTAAAGAGTTGTTTGTTTTTTTTCGGGAGGCGGGGGAGAAGCAATTTTTCAGAGCTTGCTTTCAGTTCAGTGCGTTAGATATGATTCTATCGCAATCACTCCTGTTATTGCCGGGCGTTAATTGGATCTTCTCGTAACAAACAGCAAATGTTACATCTTCCCCAACATTTTTATCGCAGCGTTTCGGAAATTCATTGCATTCCTGCATAGCTTCGGTTATTTTTGTTTACATGGCAGTAAACATGTAATGGCTATCTGCTTGAGGCTGAAAACACCTACAGTGTAGACTTCTCAAGGCCAGCGGCACTGGTGAATGCCTTCAAAATGTCATGTTTTTCCTCTACCAAGAAGAGCGCTAGATACCGTGAGTAGCTCCAAGCTTAGAAAGTATTGTGGGCGGATGTAATGGTACCAAGGCTACTAGACACAATAAAATGAGACAGCTAGCGCCTTTAGAGTGCACAGATTTCGCACCGCCACCTAGCGGCGAATGCGCGGAGGTTATGAATAGTGCCGTAATTTACAAAGCCAGAGAGGGAAAATATTGAATTTTGTTCACTGTTCAGCTATCGCTATAGTCCTTGATGGACGTCACTTATTTTGTAATTATGACTTCAATCGCTGTGGGAAAACTGGCAATTTTTTCGTTGTTTTTTTTTTTAGTCGCAGTAGCACCAGAGAGTATAGCTAAATCTATACTCTCTGGTAGCACTGCCACAATTTCGCATCATAAATTTATCATTATCAAACATTCTTTTCATACTATGCGACATGGGCCGCGCCCCCGATCAGTGCGCAAATTAAGTGCACGCTTTTTTAGAGGTGGAAAGAAAATTAAAGGATTGTCTCATCTTTTCGTTTCTAATATCTTTGATGGGACATTTTGTGTCACCTGATTACGGTTATGTTTTTCAGGGCAGAAATGAACCGATATTGTTTGCATAATTCGGGGACAAGGTGGTGTAGAGGCAAGGTGCTCGCCTCTGATGCCAAGGGTTCCGGGTTCAAAACCCGGCCGGTGCAGACATGTTGGAAGTTTGGGATTTTTCTCATATTTTCATGTACCTGATCCTATTGGGGAGGTAGAATCGAGTATCTAGTCTTCTCGGATAAGGACGAAAAAATTCGGAGGGCCCGTGTGCATGTTGCGCACGTTAAAGATACCTTGGCAGTTGGAAATCAAAAAGAGCAGGCCGAACAGGCCGCTGCCCGGGCAAAATTAAATAAAATTCATCCCTACCATTTACTCGCGATGTGGGTTACATGGGGATATTTCGACTGACACTCTTTCGAGGTCCGCTCCCACAATCGACGAACACACAAAAATAAATACTTGCACTCTAAAAACTAAATAAATCAATTCCTTTCAATTTTAGCAGAACTGTAGGGCAGTTTAATTACAGGAATTAATGTAACAAATATAATTATAAATATAAATATCAATTCAAAGGCAACTGAATCTAACTACTTGCAGGTCATATGAGTTATATGGCAAATAGAATCCGCGCACGTGGCGACGGATATAACAGTTTAAATTCTATTAATTCAATGAGACATGTTATGATATGGACATTTCCTCTAGACACGCCATGGAGAATGCTTGTACAACCATGCGTTGTCTGGCGGTAGCTCTGAAACTGTCTTCAAAAGTAAGTAGAACGGTTCACTTTCATCATTACAAATTAGTATGGACTCTCACCATGCGGCCCTCACTGGGAGTGAGAGCGCTGGATGTAAACGCTGTGGGTTTATATCAAACCAAGTAGCTTAGGCTCTGGAGCTTTAAATCAGGCTCCTCACAATGGACTGCTCAACTGCGTCTCTATGTCTCTCATCTGGCTGAGGACTATCGCCGACCACCTCGCAAATGGACTGTCCACATGTGGCCCAGAACTAAGTTCTGTATGGCCTTAAATACTGGACTGCATCTGCAGCTTACCGTCTAATTCCTGGATTGTGATTGGTGCAACCACTTCTAGCTCAGCTGCCGAACTGAGTTATTTTAAGTAACAGCCCTTCGCAACGACCTTGGGTCGACATCAAA